>JAXDDW010000054.1:1275000-1332500 GCA_034670385.1 Hoplostethus mediterraneus
ATTTCTTTGAAAAAAGAAATGATGGCGGCAGACACATTTTTTAGGTGGATTATGATTTGAAACATGAAAAAACCTGTTCAAAGTTATAAACACTTTGAGCTTTGCTAGTCCGAGCCCTAAAAGCCACTGTCAGCCCTGCTTTGGAGGCCATTGTCCCTATAAGCAGGGAGAGGAAGGTGAGTTTGGTTTGTCTGACCTTTGACACAAAGGTCAAATGTCCCCAGAGGCCAAAGCTGGACAGTCCAACTGGTTGACCCTGATCTAAGATAATTGGTATCCAATGTTGTAGAACAGGTAGTTTCAGCTGAGCAGTGTGATTGGTCAAAGACGTATAGACCATGTACTACTTTGAAGAATATTTTTCAGACAATACACACAGGTTTAAAAGTCATAATACCCCTGAGAACGTTCTTCTCGGTAATTATGGGTACTTTGTGGCTTCAGACGGTGCTCCACTGCACCTTGCGCCTGTTGCATCATCATCATACCCCAAGTCACAGTAAAGAACGAGGTCTTGGGTATTATTACTATATAAGGACACAGTGGAGGCAAACAGGAAAGACTGGAAAGAGAAGTAGGGCTGATCACAAATATCATATTGAATTGTTGACAGGGCCGGGCTACACGTTCATCTGGTTTCATCTCGCGGGCCAAACATTTTTGATGCCATTTCAATTGGTAAAAAAAAAATCACAATTTCTGTGATCCGTTTTCAACTTTTCAGATTAGCTTGCATCTGGCACCGCCCCCCTGCTCTGCATGTGAGATCCCATTGTTCTTGTGTGTCAGTATGGACTGTGGAAGTGAAGGTTGTCAGTATGTCTCTGCTCTAACTTAATCCAGAGAAATTCCTGTGCATTTCTTGCACTCGCTAACCTGATTCTTATTCTGATTACTGCCAACAGAGAGGGTTTGTCAGATGAGCTGGTTTCAACAAACCATGCTCTCAGTGTTAGTTCACTGAACCAGCTAGCTTGGCTTTATCAATCCCCACTTGACCTGCTTTGGAGCTGTTTACTACAGCAGGGGAGGGAAAGGTCAGTCTGGCAAGTGGAGCTGAACGTCGAACTTCAGCCCTGTCAGAGACTAGAAGTCACATGTCCCCATAAACCACGACAAACTACAGATCCACATCTTAGCTTATACCTTTTGAGATTTCCCCAAAAGCAGCTTGAAACTGGACAGTGTACCTGTAGGGGTTGTTGTTAAAGTATCCTTCTTTTAAATCTAAACAGGAAGTGTTTTGAACTTATTTAATAACTCTTAATTGTCATAGGCTGCATCTTAGCAACTGGTAACACATGCATTTCAAGTCTTTATACTATTTTAGCTACGTACAACCACAGTCTGCTACTGTTGGCCATTAAGCCGTTGGGTGTAAACACAGTTTTTCCCACCTGGTGACTTTTGACCGAAAACGTTTCTAACCTCTAGGCAAGCACCACCTCCTTACAAATGCTCATCGAAGTTAGAGCTTGTACACAAAAGGTAATGCAACATGTACAACAACACCGACCAGATGTCTGGGTGGTCCAGGCGTCACTGATAGCAAATGACCGGTAGCTAATTACAAGGTTCAAGTCGAGCAGTTAAGTCAAGCCACGGGGCAATTAGCGAACAATGAACAAGGCCAAATCCCTTTTTGGATCCTCATATCGTCGAGGTTCTGTGACGTAACCTTCCTTCCCCCTCGCCTTCGAGTCGGGACGGGGCCAAGTCAAGCAGCAAAGCCACGCCACAGCGACCGGTGAAGTAAGCCTAAGCCCCATTCAGGTAGTCTTACCGTGATGTCAGCTTCCTCTCAGACTGTCTCTTGGTTTAACGACAGTTAAGTCGAGCAGCAGCATGATGTCACGGTGAAGCAGGTACAGCGGTTGTCATTGTAGTCCAGACAGCCTGCATCTATCCTGCAGTAGTACTATATGTACTGGTATGTACTCTTAGAGCTGTTAGTACTAGGGAATCCTCTGAATATTCCTCCTGTCAGGCTGCAGCCCTGGAAAAGGCCTCAAATGATCTTGAATATAGTTAAATGTTGCAAACATGGAAAAAGTGGAACTGCATGGCTGCATCTGTATTTCTGTGATGTACCGTAAAACTTCTAATAATGGCCTCAACAAAGGAGACATTATTATTATTATTATTATTATTATTATTATTATTATTGTTGTTGTTATTATATCGTTATTATTATTATTATTATTGTTGTTGTTGTTGTTGTTGTTGTTGTTAGACTATTATCAGAGACAGGATCAGGTCTGATTTTACCGCTACTCTGTAAATAACTGTGTTTCTCAAATGTCATTTCAGGCCAATAGCCTAAAAATATTTGTATTAGCAACTGAAGTCATATATTACTACTATAATAATAATAATAAGGCAAGGCAAATTTATTTATATATCATATTTCATACACAAGTCCATTCAAAGAGCTTTACATAGCATAAAATACATTAGAAAAAAAAATTAAAAAATCATAAACGTTTTAAGCCCAGTTTTAAAAACAGTAATACATTTAAAAACTAATAATAATATTGTAATGAATTTCAAGGTTGCCTGTATCCATGGCAACAAGATAAACATGTCAGTGTGTTCCTCTACATGCAACGTCTGTTTTTGGTGACATAGTTTGTGATTTATTTAGTCATTTTTATAATATTTTAGCTCTAAATATTGAATTTAGTCTCCTTTCTGGCAATTCTCTATTTTTCATCCAGCTTTCATTTTACCGTTATTTACTCGAACACACCAAACTCCCCATTTTTATTTGAGAGTTTTACTGTGAAGCTCATCCACTTCTTCATCTCTCCAGTCAAACTCCGTTGGCCTTCCCAGCATGCAACGTGTTTCTCCATTTAATCAGACAACACAACGCGGCCGGCGGCGAGTGCCAAGAAGCCGTCGTTTTTTAATGACGACCGCGGAACAATGCAGACATGGCGGCTGGTGTTGAAGCGTCCCGCTGTGATGGATGTGTTAATTACATTTGATCGGTGGTTGTTGCCGTAATCAAACCTATCCGGTACTGAGAACCCGCAAGAGGGTGAAACCCAATCCAAAATATGTACTTGGACCGTTCCTCCGATCTGTTTCCTGTCAAGGCTTGGCATGCTTGGCAGTTTGTCCAGTCCAAGTGTGTGTGTGCGTGCGTGTGTGTGTGTGTGTGTGTGTGTGTGTACTAGTGTTTATGTATTAACGTGTGTGTGTGTCTAGATGAGTGAGCATACATTCTGCAGGTCTTCTTTTTCACTTTTTCTTTTTCTTATTCTCTTGTGTTGTACTCTCCTCTCTCCTCTCCTCTCCTCTCCTCTCCTCTCCTCTCCTCTCCTCTCCTCTCCTCTACTCTCCTCTACTCTCCTCTCCTCTCCTCTCCTCTCCTCTCCTCTCCTCTACTCTACTCTCCTCTACTCTCCTCTCCTCTCCTCTCCTCTCCTCTCCTCTCCTCTCCTCTCCTCTCCTCTCCTCTCCTCTCCTCTACTCTCCTCTACTCTCTCTCCTCCTCTCCTCTCCTCTCCTCTCCTCTCCTCTCCTCTACTCTCCTCTCCTCTCCTCTCCTCTCCTCTCCTCTACTCTCCTCTCCTCTCCTCTCCTCAGATGAATTGTCCTCCGGGGGTCCAGAGGGAACCAGCCTGTAGATACACCTGTTCCCTCTGGCGTTCCCTAATCCGGATGTGGGAATGTGGGAATACGGATGTCTTTGCAAGGAAAACAAGCCGGTTTATCGGAAGGGTCTGTCTCATTATCCGCCGGATGGGTTTTGCAGCGGTGTGTGTGTGTGTGTGTGTGTGTGTGTGTGTGTGTGTGTGTGTGTGTGTGTGTGTGTGTGTGTGTGTGTGTGTGTGTGTGTGCGGCTGAGCTGAATTTTTTCGGCCTTGATGTGCCTCAAATATGCCGGAACAAGGGATGTGCTCGCTTCTGATGTTTTCTTTGGCTTTGTTTTCTTGTTTTTCCTTGTTAAATGTGGTCTGGGGCTGCGTGCCTGGCGAGAGAGCAGACCAGACCAGACCAGACCAGACCAGACCAGACCAGACCAGACCAGACCAGACCCAGAACACAGCAGCACGTCTCTCCGCCAGCCGACACAACTCAGACCCGATCAAGCTTTCCTGTAATTTACCTCATTCTGTCCTCTAACAACACCAGACAGACAGACAGACAGACAGACAGACAGACAGACAGACAGACAGGCAGACAGACAGACAGATAGACAGACAGGCAGGCAGGCAGACAGACAGACAGAGAGACAGACAGGCAGGCAGGCAGACAGACAGTCAGGCAGGCAGGCAGACAGACAGGCAGACAGACAGACAGGCAGGCAGGCAGACAGACAGACAGACAGACAGGCAGACAGGCTGGGGTTGAGGGTGACAGTGACTTCCTGGGGAAATGCGTCGTAACGCTGACGCTGGTTGTCATGGTGATCTGCCCCCTTGTTAAAAGCTGCAGAATGTCGGAGGTGGAAGTGAAGAAATGCACCATGAAAACCTAGAGAGAGAGAGAGAGAGAGAGAGAGAGAGGGAGAGAGAGGGAGAGAGAGAGAGAGAGAGAGAGAGAGAGAGAGAGAGGGGGGGGGGGGGGGGGGGGACAGTCCAGAGGAAGCCCACAGGAAGCAAACATGGCATGTTTTTTATCCCTGCACCGCCAGTGCTGCGGCGCTGTTACCCCGCTGTGACCCGGCCGGGGGGGTGTCATCTTGTTTTCAGAAGGGGTTGCATGCCCCCCCCCCCCCCCCTCGCCCCCCCCCCCCCTCCACCGCCACACACCACACCAGATTTTACAGCTGGATGGAGAGCATCAATGGGAGCAGTGAGCGAGGGGCCAGACAATGGACACGGCAGCCAGGCCGGCACGCCAACCCGGGATTTCCTGGCTTACGCCACAAAAAAAAAAAAAAGAGAGAGAAATTGTTGGACCCCTCCGGCTGCACAATAAAGAATGAAACTCTTGTATGTCCCGGGAAAAAAACCTGGTTGGGTAATCTGGGGCCGGATCACAAAGCGGTTGTGATGTTAGTATCGGTTTGCGGGGTGGCAGGAAATGTGGCGTGGGCAGGCAGAGATCAGGTGGTCGGTGTTTGTGAGGTTCTGGAACGGTCCGGCTCGGTGCCACAACGAGGCTGAACAAGCAAACAGAGGAAACTTCAAACGCGGCGCCGCCCGACATCAAACGCCCGGGCCGCCGGCTCGCCCTTTCACCGGCGCATCAGCTCGCATGGAAGCTGTCAGCCCTCGTTAACGGAGACATGAACACCAGCCAGCCTGTCTGACATCCCAACCGTCTGTCTGTCTGTCTGTCTGTCTGTGTGTCTGTTTGTCTGTGTGTCTGTCTGTCTGTCTCTCTGTCTGTCTCTCTGTCTGTCTGTCTGTCTGTCTGTCTGTCTGAGTTCAAGGGTAAATGTTGGGTGAGAATGAATCAGGTATCAGTCCATCTTCCTGTTTCGGAGTTCATGATTCATGATTCATGATTATCAAAACCCAAAACCCAAAACCCAAAACCTATCTCCTTCATCTCCACCTGCCCTTCAGGACTGAGGGATTTAATAGTGAAATCAATCAGGAATCAATCAGGAATCAATCAGGAATCACCTGATCAACCTGATCAACCTGCTCAGGATGTTTCATGGAGAGAGGTCTTCATGTTTTATCCCTCAGTGTATTTCATCTCTCTCTGTCTTCCTCCCTCCCAGCCTCTCTACCTCCCCCCTTGTCTCTCTCTCTCTCTCTCTCTCTCTCTCTCTCTCTCTTCACCCATTCCAGGAGAGCCTGGTGGGCTGCCTGGCGGTGACACAAATCCCCCCATCAAAAGCTTTTCAGCAGAGCGCCTCGGGCCAGAGGAACCCAGAAGACACCTGGCAGCGCCCGGAGGACCGACTCATCCAGGTTGTTGGCGAGACGAGATGCAAGCAGCAGAAAGCAGCAGGTGACGAACCAGTACGGCTACTGGTTTGGACCACATCTATTTATAGTCCCAGTGTGATTACTGGTTTGGACCACATCTATTTATAGTCCCAGTGTGATTACTGGTTTGGTCCACATCTTCCTATCCACCACCGTTGTCCTCTTTGGGGTTTTATAAACTTTTTGTACATACGTCAAATTCCTCAAGGGTTATTTATCTTTAACTGTGAAATAGTTTTAAAACGTATTCATATTATTATTATAGAAAAAGCGATTCTGCCTAAAGAAAGTGGAAAAACGTTTGGAGGAAACTTACTGAGGACATTTTATTGAAATTCTATCTTCATATTTTCCAATATATAATGATTCCCATAAAAATACTTGAATGGAAACCAGGTCTTAATATTGACTGCTTCACTTCCTCTTCCTCTGATGCCTGATTTCAACCCACTCCTGAGTCCTGTGATCTCCCGAGCTGTGAAGGATCGGGGATTCCCTCATCCTTCCTGCCCTCCATCCCTCCTCCCTCCACCCATTCATCCCGACTTCCTCCTCCTCCTAGCAGGGGGACGTAAGCCTCTTAAGGGAGGCGTGGGGATGCTGACTGCTAACACAGCAGTTTAAAATGCATCTTTCACACATCCGGCTTTGAAGAGAGGAGAGTCCTTAGCAGGGGGGAAATGGTTTTGCAGTGTAAACAGGAAGAATGTGGATGTGGATGGATGGATGTGTACATGGTGGTGTGACACCTCTAGCTTCAAACCTCAACTCTGAAGGTTTTATCGTCTAAATAGACAGGAAGGTTTTCCAAAATGCTAAACATCCTTTTGGGAAATAAGATTTATCATTCAAGATCTCTAAAATATATACCCTCATCAATCTCTGGTTGAAAAAGTTCATGTGAGAAACGTTGAGTGCGTACCTTATTTAGCGTTTCTCAGTGGGAATCAAACCTATTCCTAAAAACCTTCATGGATATGAACCCATGAGGGAGGTTGATGTAATGTCCAGTCTGGAGCATGAAGTCTGAAAATGAAAGTATGTGCTCCCCCGACACGAAAGGATTACATGGAGGAGAGACGGTTCAAAACAGGAAGTAGCTTGACAATAAAAGTAAGGAAAGTAGCGTTTCAAGGTCAAGGATGCAGATGGTTGGAGACATTTACCTTCAACTCTGACAGCCGGGGTTCAACTCCCAACTCATGCAAATAGTGAAATTCAACCGTGGCCAAAACCCTGGTTGTAACCGCAACCCAATAGGTTTACCTGCTAGCTAACCTTACCTGCTAGCTAACCTTATCTGCTAGCTAACCTTTCATGTGACAAACACGTGAAAATAAGGTGACCAATTTGCTCTTTTGTCACATGAACCTTTCATGCTGGAGGAACTTTTTCTCACTTTATGACTTTTGAGTGTGTAGTTAAAGTTCAGCCTGTTCTTATACTGTTTCACTTTTATATGAAAGCACTTTGGGGGTGTAAAAGAACTTTTTCATGACATGTTATGACTTTTTATGTCTCTTTACCCATAACATTTTAAGTGTTATATGTGTTAACGTTTTGCATTGTTCATGTCTTTTTAACTCTGAATGCCTGCCTGCAAAACAAATTCACCTTCAGGAAACCGAATCACAACACGTATGCTGCATTTGTGCTCGTGTCGCAGCATTTCTTGACACTGTGTTGCTACGTTCATGGTTAACGAGGACAGAAACCTTCCCAAGATGAAGTGGTGATCTTTCCTCTTCCTCAGATCATCAGTTGGTCGCTGGTTCGGTTCCCTGCACCGGCTTGGAAAAATCTGAATGTCCAAAGCGATCAAGCGAAGCTCTGCGCCTCCCTCAATAACTACCGGTAAAGTGGCCTTGAGCCTGAAGAGTTGAGGAACACAGACAAAGCTCTTCTTGGTGGAGTATGAATGTACAGGTGGCTGAGGCTCGCCCCGGGGAGGTTGTAACATGGACAGAGTGAAGGGGCGGACAGAGGAGGCCTTTGTGCTGAGAGGGAAACGGGAGAAGCTGCTGATTACCGGCACCAAAGGCAACAGATCCTCCCATCTTAAAACCCCGAGCGAGGCTCTGAAGCCCAACGTGCTCTTTTATCCCGCCTGATTTAAAACACAAAAGGTCTCCTTGAGCTCAACGCTGAGGTTGAGGTGGGGACGTGGAGCGCACTGTAAAAATACGTCCACATGAACAAGCTTCTTCAGTTGTGTCGAGGATTTTCATGAAACAAATGCCAATATTTTGATCGTCATCACCTGGTACCAAGATTGCATTAGTTGACAACTTGTTGAGTTGATTTTGCATTTGAAACTAGTGAATGTCTGTCACCCCATTGGTCGGTTTAATAAGACTTTAAGGATGAATTCAAGACTAAATGAGGTTATGAAGGATATTTTCTGTGCAGCGGTGAGGGTTAGGGATGTGTTGAGGGTGCGCCGCCCCCCATCACTTAAGGGCAAATCGAGCAATAACTCCACCGATGATCGCCGATTACAAGCAGTAATCCAGAAATGGTTTCCTACGGTTTTTTTCCCTCAGGGATTTAGCTAACTGTGTAATCCTGCTTCCTGGAGTACCCCCCCCCCCCCCCTCCTCCCCCTCCTCCCCTCCTCCCCCCTTCAGGTGAGGGAGGGAGGCCTGGCGCAGCGAGCGGACATCCGCTGACTATCATCCTCCGAGGGAGTAGGGCAGTGACCCGTGCCTCCTTAAACGCCCAGAGGTCAGCCAAAACAGAGGTGTTGGGTTTTGACGGGGGTTCATTTCACCGCTGTGTTCAAGGCTCCGCTAAGCCCCGACCAGCAGCTTGGTGAAAGGAAGGCATTGTATCTCCCTCCCTTCCTACCTGTCTCACCCCCTTCTCTGTCTTACTCTCTTCCTCTGTCACTTTCACCTCTCCCCCTCCCTCCCCTACTGAACCTCTCTCTTCTTTCTTACCACGTCCTCCAGAGCTCTGTCCTCCTTAAAGCTGCAACATGTGGCGCTTTTAATCATCAATATAATCATTCCAGAATGATCAATAAACTATCGATCGATCGATCTATCTATTGATCTATCTATCTATCTATCTATCTATCTATCTATCTATCTATCTATCTGTCTATCTGTCTGTCTGTCTGTCTGTCTGTCTGTCTGTCTGTCTGTCTGTCTGTCTGTATCATTATCAAATGAATCATGATACCTTGGTATAGTTACTGTGGAGTGAGACCATGAGCGAGGCGTTTAATAGCCTCTATCTCAAGCTAGTTTTTTTTGCGTTTCTCAAAATTAAGACCACATTTCCCATAAACCCTGTTGCTTCCTGTCGCAAAGAGGATGTTGTATACGTGACCCTCACTCCCTCACACACATGTTGGAAGCCTTTCTCTCCTTCCTCCATCTGCCATTGCCAGAAACTCTTTATCTTTAGCTCCATTAGCGCCCTCTTCCTGTTTTGTGCCGTAAAGCAATCCAGCAGATTTCCCTCCAAATCGACCTGGTGAACACAAAGTAGAATGAGAGAGGCTGGTAGAGGCTGACAGGCTGGTAGAGGCTGACAGGCTGGTAGAGGTTGACAGGCTGGTAGAGGCTGGTAGAGGCTGATAGAGGCTGACAGGCTGGTAGAGGCTGGTAGAGGTTGACAGGCTGGTAGAGGCTGACAGGCTGGTAGAGGCTGACAGGCTGGTAGAGGTTGAAGAGGTAGAGGCTGGTAGAGGCTGACAGGCTGGTAGAGGTTGACAGGCTGGTAGAGGCTGGTAGAGGCTGACAGGCTGGTAGAGGTTGACAGGCTGGTAGAGGCTGACAGGCTGGTAGAGGTTGACAGGCTGGTAGAGGCTGGTAGAGGCTGACAGGCTGGTAGAGGCTGACAGGCTGGTAGAGGCTGGTAGAGGCTGACAGGCTGGTAGAGGCTGGTAGAGGCTGACAGGCTGGTAGAGGCTGACAGGCTGGTAGAGGCTGGTAGAGGCTGGTAGAGGCTGGTAGAGGCTGACAGGCTGGTAGAGTATAAACATAAACACAACTCTACTTTCTTTCTGTCTCTCTTTCTCACCACATACATACGCAAAGTCTTTCCTCTCTCTCTGAGGTGTCTAAGCTTCCCTCTTTGTGATTTTAGCTGCTAAGTTGGGTGAATTTTCACATAAAAGTCTTGCCTAGCGCAGCTTTAACTTATATTTCATTTCCATCCACTTTTTAATCAGTGAACAAAAACATATAAACAGCACATACTGATCAATCAGCATCCTCCTGCCACCCTCTGTGCACACAAACACACAAATACTTCCACCAACACACCCACTGCCGGTCTCTCCTCTCAGCCACGCCGGTTAAATTAGCTGCTGTTTAGCCACGGCTGCGATCTGCTTCGCATTGAAGGGATCAAAGCCTGGAGGGGGGAGAGGCCCTGTAATGCAATAATGTCTTTCCACAGGGGAGTCCTCCGCCTGGGAAAGTGCAATAGGTTAGAATATCAATGAGGCCGTAACCGCTCACCTGTCGTCTGACTGGCCGGGCTGGGTTTCCACAGGGTTAGGAGGCTGGGATGTGTTTCTATGGGGTTAGGAGTCTGGGTTTCTACGGGGTTAGGAGGCTGGGCTGGGTTTCTACGGGGTTAGGAGGCCGGGCTGGGTTTCTACGGGGTTAGGAGGCTGGGTTTCCACGGGGTTAGGAGGCTGGGTTTCCACGGGGTTAGGAGGCTGGGTTTCTATGGGGTTAGGAGGCTGGGCTGGGTTTCTACGGGGTTAGGAGTCTGGGTTTCTACGGGGTTAGGAGGCTGGGTTTCCACGGGGTTAGGAGTCTGGGTTTCTACGGGGTTAGGAGTCTGGGTTTCTACGGGGTTAGGAGGCTGGGCTGGGTTTCTACGGGGTTAGGAGGCCGGGCTGGGTTTCTACGGGGTTAGGAGGCTGGGTTTCCACGGGGTTAGGAGGCTGGGTTTCCACGGGGTTAGGAGTCTGGGTTTCTACGGGGTTAGGAGGCCGGGCTGGGTTTCTATGGGGTTAGGAGGCTGGGTTTCCACGGGGTTAGGAGGCTGGGTTTCCACAGGGTTAGGAGGCTGGGTTTCTATGGGGTTAGGAGGCTGGGCTGGGTTTCTACGGGGTTAGGAGGCCGGGCTGGGTTTCTACGGGGTTAGGAGGCTGGGTTTCCACGGGGTTAGGAGTCTGGGTTCCTACGGGGTTAGGAGGCTGGGCTGGGTTTCTACGGGGTTAGGAGGCCGGGCTGGGTTTCTACGGGGTTAGGAGGCTGGGTTTCCACGGGGTTAGGAGGCTGGGTTTCTATGGGGTTAGGAGTCTGGGCTGGGTTTCTACGGGGTTAGGAGTCTGGGCTGGGTTTCTACGGGGTTAGGAGGCTGGGCTGGGTTTCCACGGGGTTAGGAGTCTGGGTTTCTACAGGGTTAGGAGGCTGGGCTGGGTTTCTACAGGGGTAGGAGGCAAGGCTGGGTTTCTATGGGGTTAGGAGGCTGGGCTGGGTTTCCACGGGGTTAGGAGTCTGGGTTTCTACAGGGTTAGGAGGCTGGGCTGGGTTTCTACAGGGTTAGGAGGCAAGGCTGGGTTTCTACAGGGTTAGGAGGCTGGGCTGGGTTTCTACAGGGGTAGGAGGCAAGGCTGGGTTCCTACGGGGTTAGGAGGCTGGGTTTCTATGGGGTTAGGAGGCCGGGTTTCTACGGGGTTAGGAGGCCGGGCTGGGTTTCCATGGGGTTAGGAGGCTGGGTTTCTACGGGGTTAGGAGGCCGGGCTGGGTTCCTACGGGGTTAGGAGGCTGGGCTGGGTTCCTACGGGGTTAGGAGGCTGGGCTGGGTTTCCATGGGGTTAGGAGGCTGGGTTTCTACGGGGTTAGGAGGCTGGGCTGGGTTTCCATGGGGTTAGGAGGCTGGGTTTCTACGGGGTTAGGAGTCTGGGTTTCTACAGGGTTAGGAGGCCGGGCTGGGTTTCTACAGGGTTAGGAGGCAAGGCTGGGTTTCTATGGGGTTAGGAGGCCGGGCTGGGTTTCTACGGGGTTAGGAGGCTGGGTTTCTATGGGGTTAGGAGGCCGGGTTTCTACGGGGTTAGGAGGCCGGGCTGGGTTTCCATGGGGTTAGGAGGCTGGGTTTCTACGGGGTTAGGAGTCTGGGTTTCTACAGGGTTAGGAGGCCGGGCTGGGTTCCTACGGGGTTAGGAGGCTGGGCTGGGTTTCCATGGGGTTAGGAGGCTGGGTTTCTACAGGGTTAGGAGGCCGGGCTGGGTTCCTACGGGGTTAGGAGGCTGGGCTGGGTTTCCGCGGGGTTAGGAGGCTGGGCTCTGCCTCCTCTGAAGTCTGGCTGTATTTCCCTAAAAACATTGTGATGTTAGATCGGTTGTTGGCACGACGGCGGACTGCAGAAACGTTGAAAACTAAATATAGCACCAAATGAAAGTTGAGATGACACCTGTAGTCGTCAGTAGCTACCTTCATTGAAAGTGGCACCTAAATATCTTTTTCACAACAGTTCAAAACAGTTTGGCTAACGCCACACATCGCTGTCTGCCACCCACTTGTACCAAAAGCTATGCAGCCCCGTCTGTATCAGGCCTTTAAAACAGAATCCGCCTGATCCTCAGCCCAAAACCACAACCAGCTGCCTTCTGGGATACGGTGAGCCGGGCCAGACCAGGCTGGGTTGGGCAGGGACTGAGCTTTGGTTGAGAAGCTACATCTGTCTGAAAACCATGTAGCTTTGATTCTTGTGTTTTTCACTTTGTTCTAAAGTGAGTTTGTACAAATTCAGAGTTTCATGGCCTCAAGAGTCTGAATTCATTTTACATTTACTGTTGAACTGATGCTTTCATCCAGAGTGACTTTGATTGTACCTCAGTAAAATAAGCTTCAATTCCTCGATCACCAAAAAGTACAAGCACCCAAACTTAAGGAGGGCAAAGGGCCTTAATGCACTTATAATGTTCCTGTGATGTTGTTCCACTTATAATGGCCATGTTCCATCGGCCAATCAGAGAGGAAAAGAAATAGATTAAGACCTGAGAAGAAGAAGAAGATGAATATGGATTCAGAAGGTTTCATCCAACCACAGCAGTATTTTCAACAATTTATTGTCAACGATATTAATTTATCAAAGGTTTTAAATTAATTAAATGTTTTATTTATTACAATGTTCACCATTGAACAGTAACGGTGTTCAGACCTTTTCAATGGGGGACCAAAAGAAGGGTGCTAAGGTGCTATGGTAGCATTTTCAATTTCATCAATTTATTATTGTTAAATTAATTATAATAACTTGGTTTAATTACTGTAAAAAATTAAGACTACATTTCCCATAAACCCTGTTGCTTCCAGTTGTAAAGCAGATGTTACACAATGCTGACATAACTTTGTAGCATTTCTGCCATTTAATATGTAAAACAAACAAAATAAATGAAACACATCAAATTACAAAACCTTTGTGAATTTTATCATTCAATTACTTTTTGTTTTGATTGTTGCTAACGAAATGCTAATAATCTAGCATGGTTAGCTAACATTAGCTCAAGCTAACATTAGCATTAGCTAACCATAATAACTATTCAATGCAATGCTGTGAAAAACACAGTCAGGAGATCGATACAAGGTAAAGCAAGTGATGCATCAGTGTTATTGTAGTCCACTTTCCCCCATGATTAGCCTTTTGTTAAAAAAATCAATATTGAAAGTAACTAAAAGATGAAAATTCACAAAGGTGATGCTAGTGGATGTCTCCTGGTGGGTTTCCGTTCAACATCATGTTCCTTTGGTATTTTTTGAAAATCCCATCCATATTTTCCATCGGGATTTGGGACTACAAACCAAATAGATGGATAGATAGATAGATAGATAGATAGATAGATAGATAGATAGATAGATAGATAGATAGATAGATAGATAGATAGATACTTTATTGATCCCTGGGGGGAAATTCTGGGGTTGCAGCAGCATAACAGTATCAACAAGAATGTACAAAATACAAGGCAAGGTACGAAATACAAAAAACAAAAAATACAAAAAAAAAAACCAAAGTACTAAAAAACTAAATCTAAAAACTACAACTACAAAAAACTACAAAAAACTACAAAAAAAAAAGAAAAAGAAAACAACTGGTGGAGATGCTAGTCTCTCTATGGCATACAACATGACAACCTTCCTGTCGGCTCTCTATGGACGGGGTTAGAACATGAGTTTTGAAAGCCAGAAGTTGAGGTACTGTGCAGATATATGGTGGTGATTTTGTGCCCCGGGGCAGTAAAAACCTGACTTACTGCCCCTTTAATATTCTCACCCCGTCACCAGAACAGAACCGACCGAATCTCAGACAGGAAACAGAAGACGGAAACATTTGGTTGATCCAGCTGTTTTCTCTCCTTCCTCTTTACAGTCTCTCCTCCGATCTCTCTCTCTTTCTATCTCTTTCTCTCTCTGGCTTCTCTTTCTCACAGTCTCTCTCTCGCTCTTTCTTTCTCCCTCTCATATCAAGTGACCGGGGGGAGGAGGAGGAGGAGCAGGAGGAGGAGGAGGAGGAGGAAGAGGAGGTGGTGGGGGGGGGGGGGGGGGTTCAAACAGGTGTCTGACTGTCCAAGCAGCCTGTTGATTGGTCTACAGGTTTTACCTCGTGCTCCCAGCTGCTCACACACACACACACACATACACACACACACACACACACACACACACACACACATACACACACACACACACACACACACCTCCCACCCCTCCTGCCTTGGCTGGATTAAGTGTGTCCATCTGTCAGAAGAATTAGACCTAATCCATAGGAATTTTCAGATATCATGGAAGGGAAAGGGACACTGGTGGTGGTGTGAGGTGTGTGTGTGTGTGTGTGTGTGTGTGTGTGTGTGTGTGTGTGTGTTTCTGCATGTACATTTGTGCTTAAGTATACTTTATGAGGGTGTGAGTGTACATTTGCACGGGGTTGTGTGTGTGTGTGTGTGTGTGTGTGTGTGTGTGTGTGTGTGTGTGTGTGCGTGTGTGTGTGTGAGAGCAAGTGTAGAGGGTGTTGGGGGTGACGGTGTCAAAGGGTGAGTTTCCAGGAGTGGAGAGGGTGATGTATAGGTGTGTGTCAGTGATTGAGTGTGTGTGTGTGTGTGTGTGTGTGTGTGTGTGTGTGTGTGTGTGTTGGGGTGGTGGTGGGGGTTTGGGGGGGTGGGGGGGGAGGGGGGTACTTTCACTGGGGGTTGTAACCCGACTACCCCAGCCACCTGCAGCAGGCGGGTTGAGAAACCCCGGGAAATGGAGGACTCACACTCTCTCTCTCTCTCTCTCTCTCTCTCTCTCTCTCTCTCTCTCTCTCTCTCTCTCTCAACATTTACAACAGAATGAAAGTACATGCCAAAGTAAGTGAAGTAAACACAACCAAGAAAAACACATATACACATAAATACATATATATGTGTGTAAATATACACAGGCACACACATACATATATAACAACATAACAATAAATATATATATAGTAATAATAATAATAATAACAACAATAATAATAAAACAATTCTAATAATAATAAAATCTCTCTCTCTCATGACCTTGTAACAATTGATTCAGAGATAATTTTTGGGGGAAAAATGTAACAAAAGCGAAGCTACAAGACTGTGTACCTCACGCCTTTTAAGAGGGAATGAACTACATATCCCATAAGGCATTGTGGGTGATTTCATCGAATCCCTTGGTGAGAGAGACCAAGGCGGCTACGTTCGCTCAGTCACTCCTGATTGACAACCGTGAAACGGAGCGTGTAACATCTCCATGGTAACAGCGATGGCTCTGATTGGTGGAACTCGAGTTAGGATTGTGGGTAGTGTAGATACCGTCGTTTCACAAGCTGGTAACTCCTGGTGAGACGGTACGGTTTCTCCGTTATGGCTGATTCATTACGGTGATGATGAAACCCTCTGGAGACAGGAAGTGATGCATTTTATGTTTGTTTGGAATCAACAGAAGAAGAACTGGGCAGTTAGCATGAGCAGCGATAGCCACCGTGGCTGAACAGACAAAGAAAAGAGCGCCACCTACAGGAACTCCAACATGCATAGAAACAAAACACTCACTTCCTTTCTCTCTCCCCGTGGTATGCACGCACACACACACACACACACACACACACACACACACACACACACACACACACACACACACACACACACACACACACACACACACACACACACACACCTGCAGCCATCAGATCACACAGGAGGCAGGTGTTGGTGTTTCCTACATGGCTGCCTGTCTGAGTAACAGAGTGGCTGACTGAGTGATGGGAGATGGGATATGGGCCCACTGCATGCTGGGAAATGAGCTGATGACAGCCTGGCCTGCCCCCTCCCCCCCCGCTGCAGTTAGCTGGTTTCCCCACTGCCACGCTCTTATCCAGCCTTTCTCTCAGAGCGTCTCTCTGCTCTGTCTGGTGGAGTTTCTGTCAAGAAGATTTTTTAAATGTTGCAAAAAAACAAAATCCAAATTAAATCTGTTTGCATGAGCCGAGCTGAAGCAAATAAATAGGGAAAAAAAACATCTACAAGAAAAATGGAAAGTCTTTCAAGAATTGATCAGTATTGGCAGGTTGTTATTTTTCGTCATGTTGCTAATGGTGGCCATATTTCATACTGTCATTCAGAGACGAAAACAAAGTAATGCATTGGTACAATTCTGATGTAATGATCGTACAACCTCTCTCTCTCTCTCTCTCCTCCCCCCCCCCCCCCCCCCCCCCCATCATGTGTCTGGGTCTATAAGGGTCTATAATGTGGAGGAATGCCAGGACTCCAGGTGTTCGCTTTAGTCCCCGGAAACACAATACCTCTTCACACAAACATATGAGCATGTACACACACACACACACACACGTGTCGACGTAGCACACACACTCTCATGCGCAAGAAAAGTCTGTGTACGTGCACATGTACACAAGCACAGAATACACACACACTCACACACACACACACACTTGTCCGATCCATATAATCATTTTGCGATTAAATCACTTTAAACCCCAACTGGCTCGACTGAAGGCAAAGGGAAGATCATCACTACAGCAAGAAGTGTGTGTGTGTGTGTGTGTGTGTGTGTGTGTGTGTGTGTGTATGTGTGTGTGTGTGTGTGTGTGTGTGTGTGTGTGTATGTGTGTGTGTGTGTGTGTGTGTGTGTGTGTGTGTGTGTGTGTGTGTCTCCTGTCTGTTGCAGGCTGCAGCTCGGAGACGAACCAGAAAGATCAAATGACTCGTTCAGACGTTCTGCAGGGAAAGAGGTTTCGTTTTTCATCCATTGTGAAGTCGGTCATTTGTCTTGTCACAGATCAGGTCTTAGAGGATATTTCTCAATCATTTCCTGTTATTGCACCTTTGAAAGAGGTAGACCAGGAGAATGGGACATGTAGGCAGGATGCTAGTATCCGTCGGCAGGACCCTGAGCTAGGTTGAGCTAACTGGTCTAGCCTCATGCTGGTCAAATGACAGAGAGAATAAATGGGTTTTTTAATTTGAGTGTCATCGGTGTAGCAGTGGAATTTAATGCCAAATTTGTGAATGATGTCACGGAGTGGTAACGTGTAGATAAGAGAATAGTAGTAGTCCTAGGACGGAGCCCTGTGGCACACCAAAGTCCATATTGCAACACTCTGAGGTCATATTGTAGAAGACCTAAACCAAGAAAGTGCTGATCCCGGATACCAATATCATTTTCAAGACGGTTCAAGACTATCGTATGATCAGTTGTGTCGAAGGCTGCACTCAGGTCAAGTAGCAATAGTGCTGAGGTTGAGTTGGTTGAGACCACTAAAGCAGATCCAGGAATGCCACGGGCCAAAACCTGGTCATCTTGTCTATCTTGTCTCTCAGCCTCACTGTGGTGTTCTTCACTGTGGTGTCCCTCACTGTGGTGTTCCTCACTGTGGTGTTCCTCACTGTGGTGTTCTTCACTGTGGTGTTCCTCACTGTGGTGTTCCTCACTGTGGTGTTCCTCACTGTAGTGTTCTTCACTGTGGTGTTCCTCACTGTGGTGTTCCTCACTGTGGTGTTCCTCACTGTAGTGTTCTTCACTGTGGTGTTCCTCACTGTGGTGTTCCTCACTGTGGTGTTCCTCACTGTGGTGTTCCTCACTGTGGTGTTCCTCACTGCTCTTCCCAGAGATCACCTGTCAATCAAACAGTGTGTCCAGTACTGTGACGTCTTCCTCCTTGGGTTTCCTGTTGATGGAGTTTGAGTTCCTGTAGGTGGCGCTCTTCTGTTTGTCTGTTCAGCCACGGTGGCTATCGCTGCTCATGCTAACTACCCAGTTCTTCTTCTGTTGAAATGTAAAACAAATCACTTCCTGTCTCCAGAGGGTTTCTCCCAGGAAAGACCTACCTGAGTAGGAAAATCTTTTTTCATATGACAATTGTAGATTCCTTTGATTAGAGCCAATGCAAGAGGAAATCACCTGCTAGGTTCGTTTTTTGCAGTGCGCCTCCCACTACAACCCCCCCGATCAGAGGAGGGGAGGCTGGTGGGGTTGGGTTGTTTTGTTCCTTGGTCAAACACCACGATGCCTTGGCCTCCGGATGTCTCCATTTCAAGACAATGACCCCTGAAAACCGTCACAGACCGAAGCGTGAATGACGAGAGGCCCTCGCTAGACGCTAGTAAACACCACCTCTCTCTCTCTCTCTCTCTCGCTCTCTCTCTCTCTCTCTCTCTCTCTCTGTCATAGACTCTTTTTCTGTAACTGCTCATTCATATTAAAACAACTTTTACACTGGAAGTTTCCCAAGTTCCATATTGGAAACTGTTTTGATATCAGAAAGATATTAAGCTCCAGATAACAACTTTAACAAACAACCTAAGTAGGTCAGGGCGTCTCACCAGCAGTCCAAGGAATATTGAATAAACCAATTAGAAACAGCACAGTAGAAATCAGGTCTCTATTGGATGGAAACCTGCATGTCTCTCCTTACTTGTCAGATTATAACACAGTACATGATATTTAGTGGTCTATGTGATCGCGCTACTCTTTAAAGGATAGCACGTGAATGAAATCCTAGTTTGGTGAAAAGAGGAAACACATCAGGTTTGAATGTGGAAATCCAAGTGGGAAGAACGACTCCCTCCAGTTCCTGGTGTCAGGTTTGGTCACTGGCGGGAAATCTCCAACCTACAGGAAGTGACGAATCAAAACAAAATCCAAACTGTCTCCTGACAGCAAGGAAGCTGGACTCCTCTTCTCCTCTCTGGTATGAAGCATCACCAGCAACCAGCTGGCTGGTGAAGTTCACTGACTTCAGTTTACAGGATTTCTGGATATTGTAGTTCAAACAGTTTCCATCGTTTTACCGGTTTTCTCCATCTGGCAAAATGATGGTGAGGGTCAAAGGTCATATCTCAGACACCACTGGTCTGATTTTGATGATGATGCTTCTTTCCACCGTGTTCCAGCAGGTAGAAACATTTCTCTGACTGTCCCGATGCCGGCGCTATAATTTAAGTTCAATGTTTTACTTTGAAAAGGCCCCGACTCCTACACCACCAAGTCCAGTTGACATGAACCTTGGAGAGACGATGCATTCAGGGCCCTGTGTTCTGGTGTTGATGGCCTGATGGGGGCGCTATTATTAAAGGGCAAAATCTCAAACATTGAAAGGCCGTAACTTGATACACCCCCAGCCTCATTTTGGTGAAACGTGGAGGGGTGATGCATCTTGGTCCTGATTGGCCCAAAGGCTGCCTGCATGTTTACTTGTTTTTCATGTTGTTGTCATCGAGGTTTGTGGGTGTCGCTCTCGAGTCTCACAAGCAACGCAGCGGACATGAGTGGTTTCCTATCAAAATAATAATGATAAAAATAAAATAATAACATTTGATTTGTCAGTCGTGGATGTTTTCTTCACAGCTGAACGCAGAAGTAAAGAAAAGTCTAAACCTTTAAGGCTTCTTCTCAATTCCATCCAAGTCAATTCAAATCTTTATTGTCCCACGAGGGAAATCCAGTTCACAACTTGACCAGAAACAGACGAACATCAGGTGATCAGATCAGTCGCCTGGCTCCACTAAGTCAGTAATGTAATACAAGTTAGATCTGACTAAATTTAGAGACTTTTGATGTGAAACTATTCAACGTAATAGAATATAAAGACTCAAACTGGTAAATTAGATGAGACTTTAATGATCCCTGTGAGGAACCTTTCATTAAAACGATCTCTCTGCAAGGAAGAACTGAGAACAAAAACTGCGACCTGAGGGTCTTCAGGTCCTACATCAGGCGGCTTCATGGCCTGAAGTGAAGCCGAGTCGGTCCGGCGGCTTTTGTCTAGATTTCAAATCCGAATGAGAATCACTTCCTCTCTGACCGTTGATCCAAACCCATTTTTGAATCTATTATTTCTTTTTTTCTTGATAAAGAAGCAAGAACATGAGGAGAAGCTGCATGTTAGATCGGTGTTAGAGGCACGAATGCTTCAGATGAAAGATGTCAGAGGTCAGGTTGGGTCAGCTGCTGATCCGGCGCCTCCTCGTCCTTCTTCATCTGGACCAGACCAGCATCCGCTTCCATCCAGACCAAGAGAAACATGGAGGTCCGGGACCGTTTGAGTCTGGCAGCCAAAGCATCATCATCTGAGTCCAGGACGCAAATGTGACAACGAAGAGAGTTAGTTCAGCCGGTCCGTTACCGGATCCCGTACCACGACGCGGCGCCATTCAGCCTCTGGTGGACCGAGACCAGTCGCTTTGTCTGGATGCTTTTACAGACTGTCCTGTTGTTGCCCAGTGCTCACACACACACACACACACACACACACACACACACACATACACACATACACACACACACACTTACCTTGACTAGACACTTTTCTGACACTTGCTATTTCTATTTTTATTTAAATGTTATTATACGCTGTTCTTGTATAAAATAACATTATTTGTGTTCTGTTACTGTGTTCTGTTACCGTGTGTCTTGTTGCCGTGTTCTGTTACATGTTCTGTTACCGTGTTCTGTTACATGTTCTGTTACCGTGTTCTGTTACATGTTCTGTTGCCGTGTTCTGTTACCGTGTTCTGTTACCGTGTTCTGTTACATGTTCTGTTACCGTGTGTCTTGTTACCGTGTTCTGTTACCGTGTTCTGTTACCGTGTGTCTTGTTACCGTGTTCTGTTACATGTTCTGTTACCGTGTTCTGTTACCGTGTGTCTTGTTACCGTGTTCTGTTACATGTTCTGTTACCTTGCATTTATGAAGAACTTTTGAACTGGAACCTGAACTGGTCGAGCCTCAACCCTGAAAACGATTGAACCTCTTAACTTTCCTTAAAAAGCTTTGATTCTGCTGTTTGCGATTTTCCATTTTGAATAAAAAAAAAAAAGTTTGTCCCAAAAAAATGATTAAAAAGTTTCTACACAAAATAACAGACAACGAGCTTCTCTTCTCAAAGTCACTGTGACTCTCAGTGTTGACGAACCTCGAGACAGCCCGGCCCTCGCGTCATGAATGGAGGCCTAGAGACCCCCCCCCTTACCCCCCCCCCCCAGGTCAATAAATGTTATCAGTTAAAACAGTGAAACCCACACAGACATAAACAAACACACACTTGAAGTTTTATGAATGGAGCTTTTACTTTTACAAACTGGCACACGCACATTTTAGGAATGCAGCATGTATGTATATCCACTTAAATGCATGTATGTGAGAGCGCACACACACACACACACACATATTTTATGAATGGAACTTTTATTTATGCCAAATCTCCACAATGTCCTCACCGGGGGAAAGGTGGAGGTGAAAAGCTCTTTGTGTCCAGCTCATAACTCCCTTCTGTCACGGTGACGCTAGAAACTCAGATTAGCCGTTAGCTCACGATGGAGACGCATTCATCTTTGTGTTCGCTGGATAAACACACGAGCCACTCAGACCCTTTTAAAAAAAAAAAAAAAAAATTCTTGAAATATGGTTTGTTCCATAGAGGTGCTGCTGTATGAGCCACACTTGATAAGTGGTTGCTAGTCATAACTTCAGTTTGAGACAGGAAGTGATGCATTTTACATTCCTGGTTTGTGTGGAGTAAATAGAAGAGCTGGGTAGTTAGCATGAGCAGCGATAGCCACCGTGGCTGAACAGACAGAGAGAAGAGCGCCACCTACAGGAACTCAAACTCCACCAGGAGAAAGACGTCACAGTACTGGACACACCACGCTGAGCTCCACACGTCTTCCTGTCTCATATCAAGTCCATGAGTACAAGATAACTTTCATTTTCATAAGACGTCTAACTCATCTTTAACTTTTAAGCCCTACACATCGTTTTAACCGAGACGCTAAAAAAAGGTACACGTGTTTTAAATTGCTAATCAATGTTAAATTGCTCAGTGGGACCGTTTGATTGACAGGTGATCTCTGGGAAGTGCAGCGCAGAAAGATCACCAAAGACTTCACCTACAACAAAACACCACCACCGATCTGGATCACCGCTGCAGCCAAAATTAGAACCAAATTTAAAGTGTAAACTCGGATAAACCAGATTCTGACTGATGTCCTGAATCGGTTTGTCATTATGTGCCAAGCTTAATGTGGAAAAAAGCCTCTGAGTTCAAACCCTGAACAAACCTGGGACTGAACTGGTGCCGACCCAAAACTAGCAAGGGGGAAGAGCGCCACCATGTGGACAAAACACCTCCAACCTGCTTGAACCTCGACTGAACAGGCTGGGCCCCAAACGGAGACGTTACCTTCTGAAAAATATGATTGACAGAACAAAACTAAAACTAATGACAAATGGTTTTTGAAGGATAGGTATAGATATATAGACATAGATTCAGTCCTTGAGTGGCAAAATAATTTTACAGGGTGGACTTAGACTATCTATCTATCCGTCTATCTATCATGTTGTCGAGATATTGGATGATGAATTCCAGGTAGTGATGTTTTTATCTCTCTGGAAGATGAAAACAGACAGACAACCGAGCCGACTCTCTTAAAACATTTGTTTACTAGATGCACATCTTTGCAGCACTTTTTTTTTCCAAGTATACATAATTTGTATTGAAAATAAATCTTATCACACAACAGCTAACACGCCAACGATGAGGTCTGAAAACAAAAGGCCATTTTGTCATTTACAGTATGTAGAAGCCCTCTTTGTATGAAGTACATCCAGCATGATTTCCCTTTAGCCGACAGGTTCATGAAGACATTCAATACTAAAATATTAAACTGCTCATCTCGTATGAAGAAGCACAAAAAGAACATTTCCATTCTAAATTTGACATCACTCTTGGAAATCTCTCCTATGGACAGTAGTTATACAGTACAGCTAGCATCGTCTGCTGTTAGTAACAAGAGCTTATACGACAACACGGCGAGGACGGCCGCTGCCCTCGGAAACATTCAATCCCTTCTTTATTTTACAAAGCTCACGTTGAGGACAACTCAGAGGGAAGGATGGGAAAGTCTGTCAACCTTCAATAAAAAAAAAACAAACAAACAAACAAAGCTTATTACATTTTCCTTTTTCATCTGACTGCTGCTGAAATGTTACATTGGCAACAGCAATAATAATAATAATAATAACAATCATCATCATCATCAGCCCCCTTTTCACTTTTTTCATGACCTTTATTGTAAAAGGTCCTGACATTGTGGCTCATTCATGTAGTGGATGTGAGGATGTGAGGATGTGAGTAGCTTATTGTAAAGTATCAATACTGACTGACATCAATCAGACTTCTCTCTTAGAAGACCTTTATTGTGGTAAGACACCGAGGCTGCCTGGGGAATACTGGAATCAAACATTAGTTTTTCCCGTCCTTCAAGTTTTGGTTATTCAAACCTTTCAAATGTGCACTCCGCCCCGTCTGTCAAACCAGACGAGACCTGCCGGGTTTCCACGTTCGCCTCACGTTCACGAGCCAGTAACACGCCGGCGCCGCGGGGTGATCGGATACCGGACCACCTGAACCGGTACCACTCAAACCTCTGATACTCAAGAAATCAAGAAACACATTCGAGCGGAGATTTGAGAAACATTCCTATGAGACCCATGAACATAAAGAGAGATAAATAAAAGTACACAGAGCAAAGTACAAACACTTCAACTGGAAATAATCCAAAATACTTCCTGTCTGTGAGTGAAGTTGTCTTTACGAACACAAACGCCTTTCCGACGCATTTCAAAGCTTTCAATAAAATAAAGAGTGAAAAGTATAAAAACTGGGAATCCTCCATTTCAAATGTATAAGAACAGAATAAATACTCACAACTACGTTAAATATCTGGACTCCTGTTTCACCTCGATCCCGGTGTGGTCTCAGCCTGCGGTTACACCTGCCGGTTCGATGCTGTTTTATCATCCGATCACGTTGCGGTGGATTCGGTGAGATCTGGGCCGGGCGACAGACGTTCCCCTGCTGTGTTTTAAACTACCTTCATATTTAGCGCTACGACACTCTGCACTTCCTGCAGCGCTCGACGAGGACAGATAGCTACCAACACATCTCCAGTCTGTCTTGAACCAAAGCCTTGCTGAACACCGGCAACATCTGCTGCACAACAGCAACAACAATGCTAACAACAGAAAATCAGCAAAGCTTAGTCAGCAAGTAAACCAAGTTATTTGTTTTGTACAAACCGTGACTTGGCATCGCTTCACTGTGTTTACTGGTTGACTCCATTAGCCAGCAACGCAATGCAACCTCATTTGATCGAGTTTATTTACCACAGCATCAGATGGGTAGTTTTTGATTAAGGAGTTCAGTTAGTCAGACACTTCCACCTTGACACAAAGAACATTCGTTGTTCATTGATACTTGCACTATGATTTAAAATGTAACAATGTGACTCCTCGCTCATTTAAAAGCGTCCTCTCAATTCAAACCGTCATTCGTCAAATGTCCCAGTCTGCTCTTCATGATCAGATCTCAGCAGCGTTGAACTGACAAAAGTGACGACGGTGAGGGTGAGCTGACTGAAACCAGGTCTGATCCAGACCTCAAGTTGAAATGTGTTTCCCTTGATACTAGCTTATTTTCCTATTTACATCCTGGCTGACCGCCTGAGTCCCGCTTGATCTGATTCATTACATACATCTATTACACACTGTGGTTCCTGGTATCGACACCAACACAACTCCATCCTGGTCCAATAACATCTCAGGATCAGTTCCTCCCTACTGGCACATTTGACCCGAGACATCAGTGCCTCCATTGGTGGGTCAACGTATAGAAATGGATCTAAAGGGATCTCTAACTCATAACTAACTAAGCTCTCTCAGCTGTAGCTTGTAAACTCATCGTACCGCGAGCCTCCTGGCGTCTGTCCGGTCTGACCTCGAACCGTCGGACAGAAACCCGTCGACTCGACAACGGAAGGTAATTGATTTCTTCTCCAATATTGAACTCGGGATGTTACCGTCCCCAGTCTATATATTCAACAAGTCATATACACATACATCAACGAGTGGAAAATAAACGTTATTCCGTGCATTGAACGTTTGCCCCCCCCGCCCCTGAACCCGGAAACTGTTCTGCACTACAGGAAACTGCATCAACTCAACTCATCCTAACAGGTTCCAACCAAGCAAAGCGGTTACAAGGCGAGTTAGACCGGTAGAAACCGACTCCTACGGTGATCAAGGAAGTTAGTGAGCGATGCTTCTGGTTCTGTCCTGTTTTTGTCTGTATGTACATCGATTTGAAGAACATGCGTTTGGAACAGTTGTTAAAAAAAAAAGAAAAGCCGTAATCCCCTTGAAGACGTTCCTGACTCACATTTACCAACACCGCCGAGGGTATTATTGCTATAATCACTGCACCTGTCCCCAAACCCAGCGCTTAACACTTCAGGAGACAACAGAAGGGTTAGAAATCCTTAAACTATTGAAGCTGGGGACCCGAGCTGATGAAACATCGTACTGTATTGTGGGAAACCTTTCAGAAACTCATTTTGGGCCCCGGTCTAAATAAGAAACAACACTGGTCCAGGGGGAAACCTACTCTGAGAAGATGGAGCGGTAGGAACTGATGGTCTATGGAGGTTGGTGGTTGGTTGACTCTGTTAAAGGGGCTAGTTGTCGTGTCCTTCCAAGTCCTGACTGAAACCACTGTAGTCCCCCGCCCAGTCCGGCCTCAGGTATACTGGTACTCCTCTGAATACCCGGTGTCCCCGGCGGCGGTGAACTGGTTGTCCCCGGCGACTGGGTACTGGTTATCCCCGGCGTCTGGGTACTGGTTATCCCCGGCGTCTGGGTACTGGTTATCCCCGGCGGCGTGCTGGTTATCCCCAACGTACGGGTGTTCTGCTGCATGCTGGTTCTCTACGGGGCTCAGGCCGGATTTCTTCATTCTACAAAGACAAGTATTATTAGTTTCTGCTTCTCTAGACAGGAACCAGTGGGAAGAGACAGAGAGACAACGGACTCGAACACTCAGGGAGACGCTTTAGTCTTGGTCGAGGTCTTGGTTTTCGAGTCGAGTGTTTTCGAAAAGCTCGCCGCCAACACCAAACCACCATGAACACATACTGTCTTCCGTGACAATAAAACGTCACAGTCATCAAGTCTACGCCGCGAGGTCGGCCTTTTCAGGAACGTTTCTGGGGGTTGAAAACGCCGGCGTAGTGTGGACAGGAGGACAAAGCGGAGAGGTAAATATGTGTTTTCACAGCTCTGTGTGGGCGTGGCCTGAACCTAAGACAGGAAACTCCAAAACCCAAAGCTTCATGGGTATAAGGAGACGGGTGTAGTTTCCTCATGCTTGGAAAGCCGGTTCTGGACCGACGCTCACACGAGCTCTCAACCGGTATGAACAGAAAGACCCTGGCAGTGTCTCGTCAAAGTGTTTGGACATAAGGAGTACTACTGAAGTGTCATACTGGTACATACTGGTTCTTATGCTTGGCGCCGCTGATATGGGCCTGGTACTGCTCCACGGAGTTGAGCTCGATGTTGCAGACGGTGCACGGGTAGCCCTTCACTGTGGAAGCTGCAGACACAGGAAAGGGGAGTTTAGTGTTCGAGATGTTGATGAAGACGATCTGAACCCTGCTTCAGCCCTTACTGGACAACTAGGAGGGATTGGCTGCAAACGAATGACAGTTTCCTTGAGTATCACCTTGGTCTGTCTCTTTGGCCTCAAATTTAAAAAACACATGTCAGTTAAGAAAGATTACCAAAGAGAGGCTGACCTGGTGCTGTCGAGGGTCCGTACGTCTCCATCAGTTTGAGCTTGGTCATCTGTTTTTTATGCTTCTTGCCCACGTAGTGTTGCTGGGCCATGAGCGGGTTGTTGAAGGAGGCCTGGCAGATGGAGCAGAATCGGTCTGGGTCGTCGTTGCCGGTTGCCGCGGCGCCACTAGCCGTCGCCCCGGTAACCGCCGGCCCGGTAGCGCCGCTCGACTCATCCGCTGGTTTCTTCTTCAACTGGGGTGTTGGTGCTGGTGGCTGGGAGGCTGTTGGTGAGGAGACGCAAACGGTGAACCGAAGGCATACCGGGGGCCGTGTCGCTGAGGTTTTCACATGACAACAGAGACACGCTTGAGGGACCCGTTACCTGGGGTTTGGGGCCCGACGGTTTTCAGCCTCAGGTTCTTGGCGTGAACTTTGCCCTGGTAATGAGACTCGGCGACCACGGGGGCGGAGAAGGTCATGTTACATACGTGACACACCTTGGATCGATCCGTGTCTCCATTGTTGCAGTCCTGTTGACACGCACACGCACACGCACACGCACGCGCACGCACACGCACACGCACACGCACACGCACACGCACACGCACACGCACACACACACACACACACACACACACACACACACACACACACACAGACGTTCAGTGTGTTTTGGGGTGTATACCATTTGCTGCAACCATTTGCCAACAACAATGGCAGAAAACAGTAAGAGAAAAGAAAGTACAGCGAAGCTAAACGTGCAGCAGAGAAGAAGCATTAATTTTCTACTCCGTTTGAAGAAGACGAAAGGGCTGAGAAGCGACGCAGAGCTAGCTTGTATACTGCTACAGGATGCTACAAGACGCTACAGGATGCTACAGGATGCTACAGGATGCTACAGGACGCTACAGGACGCTACAGGACGCTACAGGATGCTACAAGACGCTACAGGATGCTACAGGACGCTACAGGATGCTACAAGACGCTACAGGATGCTACAGGATGCTACAAGACGCTACAAGACGCTACAGGATGCTACAGGATGCTACAAGACACTACAGGATGCTACAGGACGCTACAGGATGCTACAAGACACTACAGGATGCTACAGGACGCTACAGGACGCTACAGGACGCTACAGGATGCTACAGGACACTACAAGACACTACAGGATGCTACAGGACGCTACAAGGATGCTACAGGACGCTACAAGATGCTACAGGACGCTACAGGATGCTACAAGACACTACAGGATGCTACAGGACGCTACAGGACGCTACAGGACGCTACAAGATGCTACAGGACGCTACAGGATGCTAACCAGTTCGTCACGTTTTCTATGCAGCATCTAGCGGTGATTGATTATTTTTTGTTCTGAATCAGGTCCAATCAACTGACTTGACACCTCAAGGACATTCAAAATAATTTGGCTTGGTTTAGGTAAGGTCAAGATGTGTAACTTACACTGTCAGACGATGGCGACTTGAACTTTTTGAACGTCGGCTCCATGTCATTTTGGATGCAAAGGTAACGCCGTACTTTGTTGGCATGCTTCTTGCTCTGAAAAGACAAAACAACTGCTAAGTATCTCCTCAGTCTCCTCGGTGGCACGTTGCCTGTCAGGAAGTGTTTCAGCGCCTGACGAATAAAATACAACGTCAGGCACTCGACACGCCAATACAGACTTTCACACCTTTTTGTACAGCTAGAAAAAAAAGTGTTTAAATAGAAAAGGCTGCTGGTGTTTCGGTGCGTTGCTTTTTCGAGCAGTTTGGTCAGTGAACTAAAACATTAGTGCACCAGAACCAGAACCTGAACCCTCAGCAGGACGACACATGGTAGTAATCCTAGAATACCCCCCCCCCCCCCCCCCCCGGATTTGGTCACAGTGTGAAAAAAGCCCAATTAGACGAGGAGGTGTGGAGGCAGACTGTGGGCTCACTGACCTGGTAATGCGTCAACTTCTGAGACTCGGAAATTAGGACAGCGCTGCAGACTTTACACTGGGAATCAGAAAACAGGTCGCCATGCTCCTTTATCATCTTATTTACTGGAGGGGGAAACAAGAGACATTTTAATCAGGTTACATCCTCCAGGGAAATGGAATGATAATGGAATGCAAAACATGATCAATTGTAATAGTTTTGAGTTGCATTCACACCAGAAACGACTCAGTTACTCATAATAATAATACATTGTATTTTCATACCATTTTCTCATTGACTCAAAGAACCGAAAATACCTGAAGAGAAAGAAAATAAAACCACCTCGAGCTGTGGATGGTTCGTTTGAGTCCTGAGACCTTGGTTTTCAGTTTCAGGGCCAAATTATCAGATTTTTTTTATATTAACAAAAATAAATAAATCATATTAGAACCCATTTTTGACGTGTCGTCTTGATCATATGCCGTGTTGTCAAGATGAAAGCGGTTACCAGCGACATCTTGAGGCTGTTCTGCCGCCCTGTGCACCAGGCAACCTGGTAGTGTTCAACCTCAACACCACTGGAGTCTGCAGTGAAATTCAGTCTGGTGCCAATGAAACTCAGTTTTCTCACTTTCTGGCACCAAGCCATCGCTTATTTCCATGATAATATTCAATCTGGCTGAATGTGTTTTGGGAGCAAAAACAATTCATTTTTTAACCTTAACATTTTGAAGCCAAAGAAAGTAATGTAAGGAATTAAAAAATATTCAATTCAATTTCACTCTTGGATCACTTTATTCCATTAATGTTCTGTTGGTGTATTAGTGATGCCCGTAGCACTAAGACCCAGTGGTTTGACCTGTCCACCTTCTACACACACGGACCTTTACAACATGGTGAGTAGCAAACCAATACGACCCCAACTGGCTGGAAGGAGACGCTGGAATTTAAGGTCATTGGTGAACAATCTCCCACAGCAGGTGTTGCGTAGTCTTGACACTTAAACATGTCAGTATCTTTCCTCTGCACACCTGCATCAGGCTGTCAAACCCCACAGACAGATCAAGTTGAAAAACAGCTGAATACGTTACTTTTTTTTTTTACATTTTTGAAGCATGAACACTAAAACACAGTATTCATTCAGTATTCATTCATTCGTGGGGAATAAACCCACTAGACTGATCTGATCATCTGGAAACGTGTCCGCGACGAAAGGCAAGGGTGGTTTGGTTTGGTACATGTGAAGCATCAAGTATCATGCAACTCTCACACAGGGCGCCGAACAGCAACACTTTTGAATGTTGTAACGTAATTACAACACAAAGTTGGATGGACACAAATCATAACGGTCAGATTCCCATTGGATGCTTGTATTTATTCATACAAAACTTTGAACACCAGAATCACTTCTCACAGCTCCACTTCGAATGGAAACGACCATCATTTGTTGTGATTACACAACAGAAACCAAACAGGCATCTAGACACAACTATTACTAAAATCAAGTCCTTTATTTTGACATCTTCCTTTTCACAACAAAATGTGTCCATCTGCGTCCTAAACCAACTGTGGTGGTTTACAGACGCTTTATAAAGGACATTGACTTGACTGGCTGGTGGCTGTTGAGGTTCTGTCTCCTTTAAGTGACCCTGGACGAGTCGCCAGCCGCCTCAACATGACAGCCATCCTTGTATTAGTAGGTCAGTAGTGCAGAATGGAAGTCAAACGGATCACAACATTGACATCAACACGCCTGCAGAGCACTGACCCCATCTTCATCCAGCAGCGGGGGAGCACCACAGCAACAAGGCTGACAGCACTACTAGCAGCTGGAACATCTAAATAAAGATTTTTGCCACATTTACCTCCAAACCAAAGTCTGTCAAATGTTTGTAATGCGGTTTACGTTATGAAGCACACGAACAAGAACGACTTTAGAAGTACAACCTGCACAAGACCCAAGACGTGGATGGTCATTGCACCAAAACCACTAAATGATCGCATCAATCGCCACTGGTCCAAAATAAAGACGCAACATTGGATGCAAACATGCTCGCAATCGACCTTGGAGCTGGAACGGTTAGCTAGCAGCCCAGCTAGCAGCCCACTCTGCTGGCTAACGCTAGCTTCAGCTGGTAGAAAGCTAATGGCAACACTGGCACTGGATGCTTGACTCGCCTCGATTTTAAATGACATGCAGTTTTATTGCTGTTATGTTATTAAGAAACGATCAACTGGTCAGAAGATTCATCATACCCTCCGCCAGCCCCGAAGGTAAGTAAGGAAAATCCTCCGTTGGCATCACGACGGCCATGTTTCTCTTCACAACCAGCGGCGTTCGTGCGCGCATGCGCAAAGGCGATCATTTCGCAAGTTGCAGGTAGTTGTTGCCGCGTTCATGCGATATGGTAAAAAACGGAAGAACCAAATCTGATATCGTTACTACAAATTGGAAGCGTTCACGCAATTAAAGGTGAATTCCGGTATTTTTAAACCTGGGCTCTATTTGTACAAATTAGTCATTTATACTGCAAAATAGGTACAAAAAGATTTGCAATTGCTCCGGTAGATCGCCTCAGTCGGCAGTCGCGAAACGGGCTGTTATGGCTGCAACGTAATCCGCAGGGGCAAGTCGCAGATCAAAGTTCGTCCACTAAAAGTGCTTGTTTTTGCCACTGATAGGCCACCACCGTGTGACAGAGAGTGCTACAGTGGGCCATCAGACTTTTAACGCCTCCCCCTCCCCTCTACAGCTCAACTGAGGGCAGTTGTGCTCCTCACCACTTATCACCTATCACCCTGCACTTTGTCCATTCCCCTTCACATTCATTCACTACCCTGTATTTTATTCATTTTAATTCCCTTTCATTCATTCATTGCCTTTCATTAACTCTGGATATATGTACCATCCATTCATTCACAAGCTGCGCCTCCCAGTCCTTATACCTACTTAAACGTATTACTTGGACTGGTATTTAATATATATATATGTATATGGTATATGTATGTTGTGTATATATATATTAATATGCCATCTATCATCTGTACTCCTGGTTCTACTTCACATGTATTGTGTATTCTAGTATTTAGGTATTGTATTTGATATTTAGTATATTCTGTTTTTTGTGATACTGTTATGCTGCTGCAGACCCAGAATCCCCCCGCGGGGATCAATAAAGTATCTAATCTAATTTCCTCCTAGCTCAGTAACTCCGGTATTACCGACAGCACGTGAAGGCAGCATAAAACACTCACCCCATGTAGTCATCACATGATCGCGAGAACAGAAACAAATATGGCGCCGCGAAAGTGAGGAAAACTCTGCAGTGAGTGTTTGCGACCTGAACAATGTTTGGTAGTTGTTTAACGAGGAAGTAAAGACACCGCCGTCGCACATTCCCGCCAGGACGCCTGTCAGAGGAGCGACACAACTAACCCTGTACAGTTCTCCATGTTTTGAACAAACCAACACATTAAACTTGAACATGGATTAATCGGTTGGTTTCCAGACCAACCGTCTATGTAACCGTCAACACTTCAGCAGGTATTTCATGTTCATTTTTTAATGTCAGATGGCTGCCGAGGCTTTCAAATAATCCTATTCTGGAAGTCGCGTTACGCTTCTTGATCTCCCGCGCTTGCCAGATGAGTCTAGTCCGCCCCGGTGTTCATACTGATCAATCAGATAAATGTGAGGAAGAAGACGCCACTTATCGGCCGCAGCTGGGTACAACTCATCAGGTAAAGCCCTTAAATGAACGTCAGGGTAGTGTGGTGTGGACATGGGGCCAGAGCGGCGTTTCTAACCGCCATCCTCGTTTCTGTCAAAGTCTCTCAGCTCAAGATGACTCCGAGGAAGCAAATGAACAAGGGAAGCAACGAGGTCCCGCCTAGAAACCAACAGAGCAAGGGAGAAACACAGGAGGAGGAGGAGGAGGAGGAGGAGGAGGAGGAGGAAGGAGGCGACAACAGGGATGACGAGGTGAAGGCATGTGAGGAGTCTGTGTGAAGTTAGCTGTGTGTGTGAGGGAAAGGATGACTGAGCGCTCTTTCATCATCGTCCAAGTTCAAACTCACATTTACACACCTTCACATGTGGGAGCCTCACAGCCCCAGTATTGACTGAGTGGCTGTGGGCTGTGCCTTGCTCAGAGGCACCTCGGCAGGGAGGGCATTGCATTTTCCTTCGCTTCCTCAGACGGCAAGGGGGTCATGCCACATTCATTCTGGAGAAAATTTACTGACTTGGTATTTTATTTTGAAGCCAAGAATATTGTTCACGTGGTCCTTAAGGTTTGGACACACCACGTGAAGTTAACACTGATTGTAAACCCGACTGGACCGTCCCATTCACACCTCAGGGTAATCTACCTACTCTGTTTGCAGCAGCAACATATACTGGCTAATGGTTCATATTTCAGTCCGGTCTCATTTAGGATGAGCTGTTGTCGTATATCCATCACAAATATCCATGTTACCGTATGAACTGACACAGATCTCGGTGTCCAGGCGTGGAACAGCGTGTCTTATTCATTCATTATTGTTCTTGGCATGAGAGCCGGAGTATTTGTGAATGGCAGCCAACGTGCACAAGAGCCAAGACTGAAACAATACGACAGCATCACAAATAGGTCCTCACGTCAGAGCCTTGGAACGCCAATTTGACTGTTTTGGTCCATTTTTTTTGAGTAAAGATATAAACACTGATGCAAGAATATCCCTTCCAATCACTTCTTAAAAAAATGTTAGCACTGATTTGAAAACTGGGTTGTTTGTTTAATTCCTCATGAAATAACTTTGTAGCTACAAGGTTTTTTGGCCGACAGCAGCAATAGGAAAAGCAACTAATCCCAGATAAGGGAGAACAAAAACAAACCTCAGTCTCAGTAAACTCGGTACTGTGAAATATGAGACTTCCAGGAACTCGGGTCACGATGCAGCACCACTTACTGTACTGTGTTCCTTCAGGAAGAGCTCCAGTCCTCAGTGCCATCGCCATCATCAAGAGGAAAACGCAGGAGAGAAAGGGAAACGAAATCAAGACCAGAAGGTACACGATTTCAAAATACTGACTTTTCACCTTTTGCCTTTTTTATACCAGCTGGGTAGGAAGCCTTATTAAGCTTGGAAATGGGATTGAGATTGGAAATTGTGTCCGTTCACGTTAAAATAATCGTGTAATAAAATGTCGTAAAAGGGTAAAGAGCAAAGTATCTGCTAAGAAATGACCTAAAACCACAGGAACAGAGCTGCAGTATCGGAGCGTCTTCAACAACATGCCCTACGAGATTTTTCTTTCCAGAGATGACCTTGTCTATTGTTCTCAGAGATGACAGAAGAGGAAATGGTGGCCTTGGCCCTGCGTCTGAGCGAACAGGAAGCCAACATCGCTGCACTTAAGATGAAGCAAGAGGAGGAGGCCATGATGAAAGCCCTAGAAGAAAGTGTACGTAGGAAATGTTTGTCAGGGCTTCCAGAGATGCTATCCCAGTTTCATTCCCACAGCCGGTTGCAGTTTTTCAGCTGCTCATATTTAGATACTTAAATGAAGATATCATTGTAGTGTTGGCCTCGAGTTTGTCTTTGCAGTAAGACTAATGTTTTTTACATTTATTTTTAGCAATTTTGTGACTTTTTGTCCTGTTGCCGTCAGTATAACGGTCCCTCAATTGTTGTTTCTCTTCCAGATGGTTAGCCAGTCACAACCATGCCTGTCCTCCCCAAGTCAAAGCCTCCTGCCTGGCGTTGACAGCGCCTCCACGCTCTCTTCCAGGCGGAAACTCTTCTACCCCAACAGGAAGTGGGCGTCTGCCAGGGATCAGGATACGTCAGGGGGCAGCTGCACTTTGGACGCAGACCTGAGCCAAGGTAAGAAAATGAAGAGGGGAGTGTCAACAGTCATGTATCCCACAATTCTTAGTTTCTATGTGCATGGTGCATGGAATGCAAAAAATGTGTTTTCCAGGCCTGGAGATGTTATGGAATATGTGCATATAGTTTTTAGAAATCCCCTTTTTACAACCAGTGAAGCTTTGAATGTTCCAGTGTTGCTGCTTGTTGATCCACTTCCCTTTGCGGAATAAAAACCCAGATCTGAAATGTCCTGATAGTATCGGTCCTCAGAGATAGTTGGAGAAGAAATGGGTAGGAAGTTTCATTATTTTCTCCCAAGAGGATTGGCAGAGGGAACAAATCTCCTTTTCCAATCTAGGGATCAATACCTGCAACAGGGTGGGAGTAGAGTGAAGGAAGGGTTAAGGGGGTGATCAGGGTCACCAGGGACATTCAGAACATAAAAATGTAACATTTGCAACATAAACTGACAAATATTGGAATAATCTTGGCAAAGTCATGGAATAGAAATAAAGAATCAATGAGCCTGATATTTTGTAGCGGTGACCAGGAGCTACCATCAAGGCACCAACAGTAGGATACTGTGGTTGTACTGGTGTAGTCACAATACCAGTATCAGAACCTCAATACCAAGTTCAATATCTTAAATTGTTGATACTACCACAGCAAAAAAACACCAAGCAGTGTACACATTCGGACAGCTTTGTAGCAACTTTTGTCCATCAAAAAGTTTCGGTGGACTCATCTGTTATTATGCTCCTAGACCTGAAGGGAGCAGGGGATGAAAACAATAACCGGAAGACAAAGCGGAAAAGGAAAGCTGGCAGCCCCCTGCTGGAGATGCCCGATCTGTCTCAGACACAGAAGATCTCCTCTCAGGCTTCATCCTTCACCTCACAGTCTCCCTCAGCACATTTACACTCGCTGCAGGTAAGTCGAAAAGACTTATTTTATCAGCTGTGACAGATATTAGTGAAGAACATGTGAACACATAATTCACAAGGTCTTCAAGTAAAAAGTGGAGATGGTATTCATGTGTTGTGATCAGACACTAAGGTATATGTCGAAACAAAGAAAACACCTGATATAAATTGCATTGTGTAATTCTCTTCAGTCTTCCTCAAATTTGTATTAGTCTCATGAGAATGCCAAAAATGAATAATCTCAAAAACCAGACCGGCTGGCTCACCCTACTGCTGCTGTCCGACTGAAATGAATTGCTTTTTACTTTTATCTTCCAGCCTTTGTGGATGTACTATGTGTACAACTAATATATTATGTGTACATGGTTTTGTTGATGTGTTTGTTTGTATGTATTCGTTCATTCCCAACAATCAATCTCAGGACTCGGACTCTACCGAGATTGACCATAACCATCGGCGTAAATCCCCCGTCTTCCACTTGTCACGCCCGTCGACCTGCAAACCCGAGGTTCACATCCCCAAGCTGAGCCAGGAGCTGCTGGCAACCTGCAAAACGTCAGGATTCGTCTTGTGCTCTCAGGAGAGTTTGACCTCATCCCAGAAATCACTGCCCTCTCAACCTAAGAGCCCGACATTTCCTAAGAGCCCTGCATGCTCCAAGAACCTTGCTTTGTCCAAAACCACAACATCTGCTTTCTCAGAGTCTGATCAAGGAGAAGATGGAGAGACGGAGCAGAGTCCAGAATATTCTAAAAGCCCAGTATTTTGCAGGACTAGCCTGAATCAGAAGTCTTTATTAGTCCACGAACCCGAAGTTCCTGTCTGCAAGCTGAGCCAGAAGGTGTTGCTGACCTGCAAAACCTCAGGCTTCATCCTCTGCTCTCAGGAGAGTTTGACCTCCTCTGAGAAGCCCAAGAGCCCAGTATTCCCCAGAAGCCCTGGCCTCTCCAGGAACGTGGCTCCCTCCAAGAGCCCACCATTCCCCAAAAGTCCTGTATTCTCAGAGACTGACCAAGGAGAAGAGGCTGAGCGGCTGAGTGGCTGTTCTATGAGCCCAGTATTTGGCAGGACAAGCCCAATATTTGGCAGGATTAGCCAGCATCAAATGGTCTGCCTTGGTCCACAGGACACTGCGGGTTCTTCAGCTGCTGACAGGGAGTCCAGCAGTGAAGGGAAGTCACCATCTGGTTCATGCTGTGGGTCCACCAGTTCTACTCAGGACACCAGGAATCCCCCTCGGTGCCTTAGAGAGGTAAGTTGAGGCTCGATCTGAACCCCAGCAGGAAGCTTCGTCTGAAGAAAGAGACCTTTCACAACTTCTTTATTTCATGTGCTCATCTTTTTGTAACTTGGTCATCTTCCCCCAACGGACTGTTTTTGGCCACTTCACACCTACCATTCACTGCTATTGGTGCCCGTCTGAGAATCAGCGTGCTACGCTTACCCATAAAACCCTTCTCTGTGTAGCTATGCAGAAGTATAACTCTATAAGAGGTTATAGTTGTAACAACTACTTTAATTTTGTTGTGATGTCTCCTCTAATAGTGATATTTTAAAAAACAACAACAACAAATGTCTCAAGGAAGATATATGTGTGAATTTCAGTGCATGTAAGGAAGTGTGTCTGTCTAATCCTGTTCTTGGCAATGACATCAGGGCTACAGGCAGGTGAGCTTATGACCATATAAGGTAATATGGGCTGGCTTTACCTGCAGTGGGCTTCAGCCTCGCTTCAGCTTCGCTCTACCTGCTCCACCCTTTTCCTCTACTGTATAATATCTGGCTCCAGTGGTACATGTTGGCACCTTGAGACTACTTTCCCGGCTTCAAACAGGCCAGTTGAAAGTCAACGGCTTTGGATTGAAATGTGTTAGTTTTCGTCACAATACAATATGAAAAAGCAGCCATCAACTTTCTGCCATGTCTATATTCACTCACAGCCAGTTTCCCAATCAACCCTCTGTTTGATTTACTCCTGATTGCAGGGTAATGGGATTGATCATGATCAAGATGACAAGTTTGGCAAGATCACCACGCCATCCAAGTCGGGTACAGTGGATTTCTTACTGTTATTATGAAATGTTCTGTACAAGTCAGCGGTTCAGCCTTATCTAGTGGGCGGAGCCTTTTGGATGTGTTATATAGTGAAATATCCGGTATGGGAGACACTGAGGTAAATGGAGCTCCTTGTGTTTCCTGCCTGTAGACGACGAAGAGGAGCCGAATGAAACCTCCAAAGACTGGAAGTTGGCCAGGACCGAGCTGGCCAGTGACATGACATTACGCTGGTCGGACGAGGACGAAGAAGTAATGGTAAAGAGGCTTTCCGTCTGATCAAGCCTTGGTCTTAGGAGAAATAGTGTGTAGATAGTCTCACTTCTGCCTCTAGGCTAAATAACATGTAGGTTAAATGGTTTCAGGTGATCTATTTCTACCATGGTGCGTTCCCTGTGGTCTTCAATGACCAAATTCAGTTTGACCAACCCGATGTGAGACTTTACATTACATTATATTCAGCAGTATATTGTATGTATATTTAGCGGACTCTTTTATCCAAAGCGATAATAAGTGCATTCAACGTAGGTAGACAAGAGAACTACTAGTCACCAGAAATGGTGACTAGGAAGGGTCAGGGTAGTGTCTCTAGAAGAGGAAGGGTCAGGGTAGTGTTTCTAGTAGAGGAAGGGTCAGGGTAGTGTTTCCTGAAGGGGAAGTGTCAGGGTAGTGTTTCTAGTAGAGGAAGGGTCAGGGTAGTGTTTCTAGAAGGGGAAGGGTCAGGGTAGCGTTTCTAGTAGAGGAAGGGTCAGGGTAGTGTTTCTAGTGGAGGAAGGGTCAGGGTAGTGTTTCCTGAAGGGGAAGGGTCAGGGTAGTGTTTCTAGAAGGGGAAGGGTCAGGGTAGCGTTTCTTGAAGGGGAAGGGTCAGGGTAGTGTTTCTAGAAGGGGAAGGGTCAAGGTAGCGTTTCTTGAAGGGGAAGGGTCAGGGTAGTGTTTCTAGAAGGGGAAGGGTCAAGGTAGCGTTTCTTGAAGGGGAAGGGTCAGGGTAGCGTTTCTTGAAGGGGAAGGGTCAAGGTAGTGTTTCTTGAAGGGGAAGGGTCAGGGTAGTGTTTCTTGAAGGGGAAGGGTCAGGGTAGTGTTTCCTGAAGGGGAAGGGTCAGGGTAGTGTTTCTTGAAGGGGAAGGGTCAGGGTAACGTTTCTTGAAGGGGAAGGGTCAGGGTAGTGTTTCTTGAAGGGGAAGGGTCAGGGTAGCGTTGCTTGAAGGGGAAGGGTCAGGGTAGTGTTTCTTGAAGGGGAAGGGTCAAGGTAGCGTTTCTTGAAGGGGAAGGGTCAGGGTAGCGTTTCTTGAAGGGGAAGGGTCAAGGTAGTGTTTCCTGAAGGGGAAGGGTCAGGGTAGTGTTTCTTGAAGGGGAAGGGTCAGGGTAGCGTTGCTTGAAGGGGAAGGGTCAGGGTAGTGTTTCTTGAAGAGGAAGGGTCAGGGTAGTGTTTCTTGACGAGGTGGCTTTTCAGCCTGCGCAGAAAGATGGTCAGCTCTGCTGTCCTGACATCAATGGGGAGTTCATTCCACCACTGTGGGGCCAGGACAGAAGAGCCATGACCATGTAGATCGGCCCCCAAGGGGCTCTGAGCAATGGGGCAACCAGTTGCCTGGAGGCAGCAGACTTCATCTGCTACACCTCGGCACTATGAAACTTTGTCATGGTTTTGTAAAAATCATTCTGTTCTTTATTTAATCTAATCAATAAAAAAGTAAAGTTGTATTATTGTAAATCCTCAATTTTTAAAATTAATTAATTAACTTTGATGTCACATAAGAGAATGTATGTCAGAGAAAATCTTTCATTTTATTCACCCTGACTGAATCGCAAACATCAGCATTTTGTTTTCTCTCCCATATACTTTTTATAAGCGCTGAAAAATCTGTTTCCAAATATATAATGCGTCATGTTGCAATCGCTGTTGTCAGCAGAAAAATTGTAATATGGCTTTTTGTCAAAATCACACCTCCCTCCTTCCCAGTTGGTGGACTCGCCTAGCCCCGTCTTCCCAGAGGAGAGACTCCCTCATCAGCCAGACAACCAGCGTACCTCCCCGAACCACGTGGCTGCAGCCTCTCCAGGGACTCCCAGCCACAGGTAGAGATAGTTGTAGCTTGACGCCTACTATTGATGTTGTAGAAAACTGAAAATGTTCTCACTACGACACCCTGCTGCCTCTTAAAGCACTGATGTGGTATCAGCAGTTATATCTGTGTGTTTGCAGCCCAAAGCTCCAAAGATGCAGTTCAGTCGTTGGTGCCAAGGAAGAGCTTTGTCTCGACCCCTTCACCCAGGAGAGGGATGGCTTCACCAAACACCTTTCACATGGACCCTCCTCTTCTGAGTCCCCCCGCCAGCAGCAGCAGCTACCGGAGGACAGTACTTGTCAGACCACCACCGCGGAGCGTGGACCCAGACCAGAGGAGCCTGCAGGCGGGGCCACGGTGCACTACTACTGGGGGGTGCCCTTCTGTCCCCGGGGCCTGGACCCAGACGCCTACACACAGGTGAAGATTGTTGTCCTCCATACACTGGTCTGATTCTAATGCAACTAGGAGGGATGAAGCATCTTGTTACTGAGCATCTTTTGTTGGGGACGTCAAGTTTACTTGGTTCATTTTATAATATTGACCTTTCTTTGTATAGCAACTTTTAAAACAGTTACAAAGTGCTTCAGATACATTAAAGCAATAATACGTTGTCAATAAAATACACTACAAATGATTGTATGCATTTCCACCATCATGTCCATCGTTTGTTCCTTCCTTGCTGATGGTGTCCCTGTTGACAGGTGATCCTGGCCCAGATGGAGGTGTATGAGAAGAGTCTGAAGCAGGCTCAGAGAGGCCTGCTGAGGAAGGCCGAGTGGGGTGAGGCCATCCTGCCCCAGCCAGAGGTAGTGAAGAGTTTCACACAGATTTTGAAGCTGTTGGTGGTTTACTTATGTTCCATATAAACACTGGAGCTCCATCGGCATGGAGATCCAATAGTGATCTAAACTGGGGCCTGACTTGTGTAGGATGCTTATATTACTATGGAAGGAGCAAAATTACCTTATCATATGTTCGTTCTACATTTTCCAGGAGTCGTTTGAATCTTTGAATCTCGTTTGAATATGAGATCGTACCCTCATACCCCAATACCTTATAAGAAATTGTGCAGGTCAACAGGTAAATTTTGAAAGAAAAATAGGGATGATGAAAAGCTCTAATGAATATATTTGGAACAAACTTTTTCATATGAATTATTGTAGTCAATACTTTTAATGAGCTGGGGCCAATTGAAACAAAGCAAGAGAAGTTGTGTTCATGCCCATACATGTATATCATTGACAGTTCAAGCACATCCCTCTCCCACAAGCCGGTTTGTCCCAGTGTGTCACTACTAGAGAGGACCTGGTCCTTGTGTCCACTGGGGCCAAGTGGAAGCACAGTTGATGGCTTTTTCTGTTTCTAAGTGACTATTGAAGTGTTAATTTTCACACCATCATTGTCTCACGCTGCATTCACAATGTGGTGGAATGTGGGAGATTGCAAACAGGCTGTTCATTGTTTTCAACGACGCCTGCTGCTTCTGAAGGTGGAACCTGTCAACAGTTCTTGCCTATTTTTGCCTAAAAGATTTCAAATTTCTGCTGCTTGGCACTGAAACCATGAAACTACTAATGTGAATAGAGGGTTTCCAGGGGACAAAAAACCTAAAAAATAAAGTTGTTGTACCTGATGTTTGATCTTCAATAAAATCAATCATCAAATCAGTTGATTAGCACCAAAGCAAATTGTATGTATTTTAATAAATATGCTTCATTTGTCCATAGAAATCCTCCTCACCTGTATCACCTGCTGAATCATCTCAACTTCATATCCCTCGAAGGTAAAACCTGGCAAATATTTTCCACTCCATCTTTGAACCTCATCAAATAAATGGTCCCTTGCTACAGGCAACGGATAATGTACAGCAAGCCGGTCAGTAGACAGGGTGGTTCAAGACCCCCACGCAACGCAGTGGCTCCCTGTACGTTTTCCTGTGTATTACACAGGTACTAACCAAAGACGATCAATTGACACAAAATATTGATTTAAAATTATTTTAATTTACAAGTTTCTGCCAAAAAATAGTTCTGAAGGACTTTGATTAGAAACATGTATAGGGTAACATCCATGGCTACACTGTAGCAGAACTGTAACCATGGAAACGTCTATAGCTGGAGAGCAAAATACTGGAAGAATGCAGTATTTCTGACCTAGTACTTCTACCTCGGTTTCTGTGTCTGCAGTAACCAAGGAGAAAAGTATTTTTGCCACAAGGTGTCGCCAGTTGACTTGATTTAGAAATCACCAAAATCAACTGGACCTTTTGACCGTGGAGTGATAAGATGTGATATTAAGAAATAACAGACCTCAGAAAGCATTTATTGGTGTAATAACCTCCGTTAAAAGAATAATAATACTTAGTTAGAACCTGTTCATGGTTGGAGTAATCACACTAGACTGAGAGAATATGAAACGCTGACTGGTCTGTAGAGTCTGGTCTGTCTGTGCTCTTGTCCTACCATGTGTGCCAGTATGGGCTTTAAGGTGTCATTAGGTCTGCACCGCCATATTCCTGAGTATTTATTGTATGTGGCGATGAAATTGGTTCATGTCAGTTCATGTGAATTGATTCCAATACATTTGCAGGCGTGGCCTCAGATTAAGGGGCAAAAGAGCTGGTGAAGAACCGACTACCCCTCCACCGGAGGAGGAGGAGGAGGAAGGTGAGGAATGCAAAGAAAAAGAGAAGAGGAACATGGAGGAGGAGGAGGAGGAGGAGGAGGGAGGAGAGGTGGATGTAGGCGACTATGAAGTTTGTCCAGGTATTGAAGTGGTTTTACGTGTTACGTTGGGAATTATTATCAGATTTGTGTTATTTTTGACTTTAATTCTACACATCAACTTGTCTAAACTCGGCCGAGAGCCGAGTGGACACTGATAGAAATCCATGATGGTTTGGTGTGTTTCTCCTGTCTGTTACAACAGAGACTCAACTTAGTGGCGATGACGACAGCACACAGGAGCTGATGATATCCCCCAGCGCTGCAGCAGAGGTGTGTGTGTTTTATTTCAGCTGTACTCCGATTCTGAACTAGTCAGGTACTTTTACAAATGGGTTACTTTACAGGAATCAACCTCTCCACCTTGTTTGAGAAACAAGGTATTCTGAAACCAACTAAACTAAACCAAACTATTAGTTGTTTGGTGGTTTCAGAATACCTTGTTTTCAGCTGGAGAGGAAACCAGATGCTTTCCCCTTCAGAACCTTTTCACAGCTGAAAAACAAGGAGGGAAGAAAGTAGAGTCACTAGTCTGATTCGCTCCACTGCTTGAATCCAAGGTCCTCCAGGATTGCTGTGCTCCTCACCAGCCACCCTGTGGAGGAACTTCATTCCGTCCACTTGTATCTGATTTAATTCTTTCAGTCACTAGAGCTTAAAGTAAATTTGAGAGCTCAACTGTCTTGACCACAGTCTGATACAGCGCCTGCAATTACTGAAGCCATTACACCAATCCGGCTGTCAATCTCATGATCGTTTTTACCCTGAGACACCTGAACACCTCCACCTGGGGCAGTTGCTCATCCCTTACCTGGATGGGACAGGTCACCAAGTTTTCTTTTCGGTACCGATACCAAGTCATGAATGTCGATACTCGATACTTTTCCTAGCGGGAAACGCTGTCAAATGGCATTATTGTGCTTTACTTCCAACCTGGACAAAGTACCCAGTCAGCCATGACCTGTCGGTTCAGGATGTGTGTTCTACAGACTGGGCAGGTTTGACATGTTGCCTCCCTGGAGTGACGGTGCTGCTGAGTTCACGGACTCGCCTTGTTCGTCCACTCCTCATTTCTCTCCGCCTCCTCTTTGTCATCTTTTAAAGTCTCTGAACAAAAGGAGAAAGAGGTCAAAACACATATTTCACATATTTCACATATTACACGTTTCCTGCTACGTCACACCCGACTAGCACAACGTCACCGCTGTCAGCGTTGTGCTTAAAGAGACAGATGCCTAGTAGCCAGATCAAATAGTCATTCAGTCATAATAGAAAACATATTTTCACAACATGTTTTCATTACCGTCTTCAAAAGGTTTTCAGTAATTCTTCAGTTATTCCTTATTACCATGTTACAATCTAGAAGTGAAGATAGTTTCTCCAACAGAAATACCAAGACGATGTTCAGATTTGGTTCAGTTGAAAGTCTGACAGTGCCGGTGTGGTAGGACAGGTAGACCTTAGACCTGCCTCACTTTCATCTCAGTGATATTAAAGATGTAGATGGTTATTGATCTTTAGGAGATGGATCTGCATCACTAACACCAGATGACATGAACCTGGGTCATCGCAGCAGGAAAGAGTTAAAATATCACTCTTATCGTCTTATTTTTCTCCTGCTTGGATTTCAGTCTGACTTGACAAAAGAAGAGAAACCTGAACCTTAACTTTGTTGTGTTTGTCCACAGCCCCGACCAAAGAGCCCGACGCTGCCTGAGACCCAGACGGTCCTCCAAGACCAGGAGGAGGAGATGGAGGTGGAGGGTAGGGCTGCATAGTGATAATGTGATCGTGTTACTGACGGGCCAGGTAGTGTGGAGATAAAAGGAACTTGAAAATGGAGAATGTGTTTCTATGAGATTTCATCCCTTCCTTACAAATCAACCTTTTTGTGTCATACCAACCAAGCTCATCCGAAGCGTTCATATCCCTTCAGCGGTTCCACAAGGAAACAAAACAGCAAAGTGATAGTTTTTGTCTTGCAGCCCCAGTGGACGGGCAGATGGAGAAGAACGTTCCCGTCGGCGCTAACGGAGGACAAGACGTGAACTTGGAGGAGATGAGGAGGGATCCACCGGAGGAGGAGAGGAAGGATGGAGCTCCTGCCGCCGCCCCCCCGAGCCCCGTCCTCAACGTGGACTGTCCCATCTGTCAGGGATTCTTCCCCGTGACGCAGATCGAGATGCATGCAGCCTACTGTGATGGGGAGGTGGACGTGGTGGAGGTGAGGCCGGACACCGGCTGCTTCCAAGGTGAGGGAGATCTTACTTTCTTTATTGTACTTCAAATAGTAAGAAGGAGAATCAAGTTTCCCCCCATGATCTGCCATTTCATGTTTGAGCTACTAGACGTCTCTAAAGCCACCGATGGAGGTCACTACTGCGTGGGAATGGACAGATCAGATGCATCCTTGATTGGCTCAAGTATGGCAACAGAAAGAAATCCCTCTTGAATATACCACAAACCTCGTCAGTGAACGAGTTCAGGACCGGAGACTTTAACCCAGGGGTGTCAAACCGTGTGCCATGGAGTGCCGAGAGTATGCAGGTTTTCGTTCCAACCCAAGAATACACCAGGTGATTTCACTGATTGGTCCCTCCTCTCTGGTTGAAGGTGTGATAATCAGTGAAATCACCTGTATTCTTGGGTTGGAACGAAAACCTGCATACTCTCGGCCCTCCATGGCACACAGTTTGACACCCCTGCTTTAACCCTCCCAACGACTTCAGATTAGTTGCAACATCGTTTTTTTTTTAAACAAGTTAGATTTTGACTCTGCCAACAGCCAATGGTCGTTTGGCTCAAGGAGGAAGACCAAGAGAACGAACCGAGAGAGAGCAACTTCCCAGTAGATTCCCAACTCCACTTGCTCCACTCTTCTTACGTTGCTCTTCAGTTGTATCTGGAGGAATAAACCTCATGGTCTAGAATGTCTCCGGATGGATCCACACTAGTACGCAACTGCAAATTAGTCTCAAACAAAATTCTTCATCAGTGTTATACATGTAATAAAGTCACTTCAAAATACATTTGTAATATAAATGTAACCTGTAGCTTCTCTACCATGGAGCGTAATGGTATTGACCGTGAACCTGGCGTGAACGGCGAGCATCACCTTCACCGGGTTCCTCCCCATCACAGCATTTACAACGTCCATCTTCTCTTCTGCAGTGTCATTGAAGCCTCGTAAAAAGAGGACCAGAAAGGGAGAGGTGGCCGGCGAGGACGCGACCGATCCCCCTAACCTCGGCAAGTAAGTGAGTAGGTAGGACTGACGTTGTCCAGCTCTCCCAAGAGCTCAACGTTTTCCCGCCCAGCTTGTGTTGATCGGTCTTGTCCACCTCAGGGCCGGTCAGAAACGAGAGAAGTGTTTCGTCTGTCAGAAAGCCGTTCTCCTGAGAGACTACGACCGACACACCGAGGACTGCATCCAGCGGCAGGCCTCCAAGACCGCACTGGTACGCCTCACTGAAGGCTTTTATTCTGAAATGACACCATGGAAACACTGACAGTTATTTGCTTACATTAAAAAAACAAACAATGTAAGACTGATTTGATCTGATCAGTCATAGAAACTTCTTGTCTTGTCTTCTGTTGCAGAAAGGAGACCTGCTGTCGGCTCTGGAGAAAACAGACAGCAGGGATTCAGGTGATTTTCTTATAAGACCTTTTTGTTTCTATTTATTTATTTTCTTTGCACATTTTATTTATTCAGTTAATTGTTCCATACTGTCTTTTTTTGTAAATTAATTCTTGTTTTAAAGTCAGTAATTTATGCCAGAGTAGGTGGGGGGGCTTAAAGAGCTGCTAACACTAAAAAACGTTCTGGGGGAAACCGAGTCCTCAGCATGATAATGGTTAAACTGAACCTATCCGCTACCTGCAGCTTCACTATGAACACACCTGCATCAGCATCAAAACCCTCGTCGAGTCGTCGAGTTTTGCTGATATCCTCTTGTTGTGTTTTTACAGACGCCGGTCCGTCTGGTTCCAACTTCAGCAGCAGGTCAGGGTGAGATTCATTCATCCAACATGGTGCTGAAACAGCAACAGCCCACTGGACACGTTCATCCATCAGTAACTTGAATTGAACCCCCAACCCTGCAGTGCCGGTGTCATGATCAGCACCACCACTATAGTGTCCCTATCAGACATTTAGAATAAGTCATTTAAAATGTTGAGTCACTACTTCAATATAATCAATTAATTGATCTATTACTGTGATGTAATGATCAGTTTTCTGAATCACAAACTTTGAAGTTTCACAATAGAAACAACAAATCACCACATCATACCGACAAACAGTTGATGAGGCCAGAGAGAGAACCCATATCTTGATGGATTGGTTAACTGGTTGGTTAACTGGTTGGTTAACTGGTTGGATAACTGGTTGGTTAACTGGTTGGATAACTGGTTGGTTAACTGATTCTTCCCTTTCAGCGATGTGATCGATCTCCGGTACCAGGAGGAGTCTGAACCGGGCCGGTCCTTCAGGATCAGCAGCTCCCCCATCCGAGCCTTCACCCCCATCTCAGAAGCCACCGACTGCCTTGTAGACTTTAAGAAGCAGCACCCGGCCAGGAAGCCGAGCCAAAGACGGAGATGAGGGGGAGTCGAAACGGTGACGGTACTTACCGGAGATACCGGAAACAAGAGCCTTAACCCTCGACCCTGAACCCCACGTTTTAATCCAAAATGACTCATTCAGATAATGTAGCATGCCAACCAGATCTTGACCAGATCTTGACCAGTCTTTACCACCACTTGAAACTGAAGCAGGTATATAAAGGTTATGCTGGTTTTCCTTTAGAGGATGCAGGACCCTGAATGCTCCGTATCTCAAACTGCTCTGACCACCGAGCTCAGAAACTGTTTTTCTACCACTAAATCATATTTTTTTTCTGTGTATGTTTTTGTTTGTTTATCCCTGTGTGAGTTGTGTTGGACTACCTCGTGCAGAAACACGTTTGCTTCTGTTATTGTTTGGTTGAAAGCAGACCTGTCCCGCCCTGTCGGGATGTCAACCCACTTCACATCAACCTGCGATATGAGTCACACACCTGAGGTACCTTGAATCCATCAACCGAAGACCAAATGCAGTCTGATGATGAAAAATGCCTTTGGGCGTTAAAGCGACTACAGCCTTAACGGAACGTTTCTAATTTCCCTCGTGGACGTCACATGTAAGAAACTTCAGACTGTATAGAAGAAGAGGCGTCCTGTCCTCAACCTCGATAAGAGAGAAGGCTAAACAGCTAGCCTCTCGGTGTTGGACCCGACATGCCGACATGTTTGATGTTTTTGTTGCTAATAAATTAGCGCCTGCCAGATGTTAGCATTTGTTAGCAAGTCGATGAGAATTGAAACCATTTCCCTCAGAATCCCATCCAAGTGCTTTTCAAAGCCTTCGTCACGTCTTCATGTGGAATGGATGCGGAGTCTGAACCCCCTTTAAGACCAAGCTGGCCCCTGAAGGCCCCTGAAGGCCCCGGGGCCGGTCCGACCCGGTTCCATTGCAAGAGAACGGAGCGGAGATGAGCTTCCTGTGAAGATGGTTTTGATCTGCGACGCCCAGATCTGCACTTCCTCCTCAGCGGCTTGAGGATATTGCCACTGTTATTTCTGTTTTTCTTGTTTGACATTTAACTTCATTTGTGGATCATTTAACGACCAAACAAACTGGAAAATGCAAATTCCTGCAAAGTTGTCATTGATGCAGATGCCTGCTTTTTTTGCAGTACGCCGACAATACCGGCCTTCAATACCATACGGGCTCTTTGGGTTTAAGTGAGGTAGTTGTTTGACCTGATGTCACTAATGAAGTAAACACTGTAATGCACTAAAATCACCTGTTGGGTCATTGATGGATGGGATGCAGGAGTCTGTGTGGTGAAGGTACTGTACATTACACCTTCCATTGTTGAGAAACTAAATGTTCTAGAGTCCGATCTCATTTTGTCCTTGAGGCAGTATTACTGCTCACCGTGAGAAATATACACTCTGAACTGTGTGAAAGTAAAAGTGTAACACCACATGACCGCACGGAGGCTCGAGTCTCTCAGACTTTCATTTCCTGTGAGACCTTGAAGCAACACAGTGTCTTCAAACCGCGGTCTGTTATTTTGTAAGAGCCTGATGACACAATGTTCAGTTACACCAACCCGGCTGGAGTGACTGAGCATGAACTGTCTCGGGTTCAAATGGCGTCTTTCCAAAATGCTACGTGTCCATTTCAGGGGTTTTACAAAAACACACGACTATTCTGAGAAACATCAAAATGTATTCTGAGAAACAAAACTATTTAGTCATCACTGGTGTCAAAAGGACAAAATCAACCCCGCACCTCCAGGTCATGGTGCGGTCCTACACCCCCGCACCCCCGCACCTCCAGGTCATGGTGCGGTCCTACACCCCCGCACCTCCAGGTCATGGTGCGGTCCTACACCCCCGCACCTCCAGGTCATGGTGCGGTCCTACACCCCCCTACTTCCAGCCCATCAGTCTGTGTCCACCTGTCCGTCCCCCCAACCACATCTCGGACACCTCTGGTCTGGTGATGAATCTTCACACTGTTCCAGAGTTTAAAATAATATATACTGATTGGCCTGAGGGGGGCGCTGTAATAAATGATACTGTTACCCAGAGTGATTTGTGAGTGCCACAACACACAATTTGCCTAAATTGTGAGATTTGTCCGACATAACAAGCAACCCCCCATGGTGAGGAGGTCAAAGGTCAGAGCCACAGCACCCTCACAGGTGTAACTGTGACCTTAAAATGTGATATGGAAGAAATTAGAGCTGAAGAGGTCGAGAGGAAGTTTTATTTCAGGTGTGATTAAAGTTTATTAGGTTTCGAAAAACATTTAAAGATGTACAAGACATGAGAAAAGTGGAGAGTGGAGACTTGCTGGTAACTGAAATAGTCATGAAACTGAAACGTGACGGTTTAATTTGTTGAGAAAACCCTTAAAGGCATTAAAAGGAAACGAGGGGTGACTGTCCTTGTGACCTCAACTAACCACAAAGAAAACACGAAGCATGTGCGTTTGAGGAAGAAATAATTCACCACACTTCTCAGAAATCTGCCGCTGAAAAGAAGAAGAAGAAGGTGAAATGTCTCTTCAACAGCTGTCATGCTTTTATCATCAGTTTGACTTGGTGGGGTTTTTATCTCCTGGGCAGAACTGTGTTAAGAAATGTGTTTGGGTTGCCAGTTTGGAGCGCCTTCCCCTCTTTACGCACAGACCCCTGCTGCTTGAAACTGGTTTCTGGGTTCATTTGGACTCGAATATGATCGTAACTCGGTCCGGTCTCTTTTTGTGCGTTTTTATGTGTGTACGTGTTGGTGCGTTACGTCAAATACAGCCGTTTTTCGCTCGTGCGGTTTGTGCGCGCCGTGCGTAAAGATCACCTGGAGCTATTATGACTGTCCTGTCGTGGGTATGTCCCGCATCCAGACGGGTGGGTGTGAACTCTGTCCCGCCCGTCGGAGAGGTGGTGTAACATCCAACAAAACTCATGTCACTTGTTATTTTAAGGAAGTTGACTCCAATCGACCCGAGAGTCGCAGCGCAGGACGCAAAGCCAAGCAGAGGTGAGTTGCTTTCCTTCGTGTGGGTTTATTCGAGACATTGTTGTGTCCCGATGACATTATGTGCCTGTTGGATTAAGCGCTTTTGGATTGCAGCAGTCTGTTGGCGCAAGACACCATCCTCCAGGTAAGGGGATCCCAAACGGCTCCATGTCCAGGACCTCCATGTAGATAAGCCCTGGACCGGATCCCCGTTTGATGAGAGGGAATCCTGTCTGAGAAAACTTATTCTAGTATAGAGTTGAATAAATGTCCATGTAGACTGGGAGGGGGGTGGCAGTGAAACCTGTGCTCAAAATAATCATTATCATTGGGCTCATTTCTAGGGAGTGAAGTCATTTAAACTATTACTAGTTACTCTACCTGGTTTTACTGGGGACCCTCTGGGGCCGCCTCAAGGACCCCAGAAGGTCCTAGCACCCCAGTTTGGGAGCCACTGCTGCAGGACTCTCAGATGAGTGACAGCAGGTCTGGTGACTTGGTGTTCAAACACCTCAGGCTCTTCCGTCAGATCCTGAAGCTCCTTCAGAACAGATCATTCCATACTTTATTGATCTTTACTTTATTGATCTTTACTTAATTGATCCCCAGGGAGAATTTCTGGGGTTGCAGCATCATAACATTATCACAAAAAACAGAACGTACAAAATAGAAGACCTAAATACTAAATACTAAATACTAGATGAATAGATCATTTTGTCAAAGCAGAAAAAACCTGCGGCACTTTTTTAGATTATTCTCTGGCAGCTGTTTTTTGATTGGTTATGCACCAATGTTATAACTGATCATCCTTTTTACATTACATCATTAGATTACAATCATTACATTACAGTCATTACATTACATTCAGCAGACGCATTTATCCAAAGCGACTTACAATAAGTGCATTCAACATAGGTAGAGAACTACTAGTCACCAGATATCATAAGTGCATCTCCTCCCCAAACCAGCATCTAAGAGCAGAACCAGTCCTGAGGTAAAAGATCAATAAGCTATTTTATAGAAATGTATATATTGTAAACAAGTAAAAACAAATAAGCTTACAACTTTATCATTAAAACACTATTTGAGCCAGTGATCAAATGATTTTCCATTTACCAACACACCGACTTCTCCTGACTATATCTTTGATACAATACAAATGTTGTATTTTAGTTGGACGTTACTTTAATCTGTCTTCCACTGGATCAGTTTCAAGGACTCAGGCTAGTGTAGGAGTTTCACTCACTCAGCAAAACAAACCTGGGAAAGACGACAAAAGACAACAGACACACCAAATGTAAATTCTAGTAAAGTTTGTGTACTCAGGTAAAGGGAAATGTGTGTTGTCATTCAGCCAGCGGGCTGCAGGGTGGAGCTCCGGCAAACTGGTTGCTGTGACAGGAAGGAAACAGAGTTTTACTTATAGAGACATTTTAAGCAGATCTGGCCTGGAGGGAGAAATAATCTCATTGGTTGAGTTAAACCTCAGTGGGCGGAGCCAAAGAGACAGTTTTTCTGGCTAAGTAATGTCAGACTGAAGCCCAGTGAAAAAGACAAGGAGTACGAGAGGAGCTAGCTAATATTGTGAAGCCTCGCGTGCTGCTAGCTTAAAAAAATACACCTTAGCCATACTGACTTATCTTGGTTAGCTAGTTAGCCTAGCTGACCTTACAAGTTCAAAATAATTAGCCTATAGGTTAGCTAGTTAGCTAGAGTGCTGACCTTCTAAGATCATGGATGAAATATACATACATATATATAATTTATATTGTGACCATAGTTCCTTCTTTACCATTTGTTTATCAGTTAGCTAACTTGGTTCTTTGGCTCCGCCCAGGTTTAACTCAACCAATAGGATTGTTCTTTCTTCAACCCCCATTACATCTCTTTGAACAGATGACCAGCATTAGTTCATGAAGTTATTCCAAGTATGTCAACTAGTCTCAGTGGAGGCAGTGAAGTCACAGAGTAGCTGGCACTCGGCCAGCTCAGGTATTTTTACTGTCATATCCACTAGACTATTTCAGATCTGGCTAGTGGTGGCAGGCTGGGCTTTGAAGCCCCTGACTCAGGCTAGTGCCAAGCTGCCTTTACTAGCCTGAAGTTCACTGGAGTCTAATGCAGATGATAGCCAAATAACCCTGCTGGCCCAAAACCCCTCAGGTCCAAAACCCCTCAGGTCCATCCCTGCCTCTCTGTGTTACAGGTGATATTCACCTTAGCAGGGTAGCTTTTTCTTGGTGTTTGGCTCCACCTAATCTCGTCCTGCTGCTGATCAAGCCAATTGAAAAGTTGATTAACTGGGTGAGACAAGATACAGACAGATAACTGAGTTTAAAGTCGCAATAAGTACCATTTTTCTTGCCACAAAGCACCAAATGACCATAATACATCTGCACAGGGTTTGATACGATACGATTACTTCACCAGGTGCTGAAATTTCTGGTTTACAAAACTGACTTCCTAGCCCATGCTTCAACTGCTCAACGACCGAGGACGGTGCTACGAGACAGGACATTCACAAGCTAAAAAAGCAAACAACAAATGGCAGTAGTTGTTTTAGTTTTTAGCATTACAGGCCACTGTAACTCAAGGGGACAGGGGGGCTCTTCTGCCAGAGACTTGTCAAAGTTGTTGCAATTCCTGTGAGAGGTCCGTGGAAGTCATAGATTGCTAAATGCCACTTTAATTCACCTTCCTGATCTCCTCTGCCCAGATGAGCACCACAGAGGCCAACAGTGAGACCAGCAGTCTGAAACAAAAGAGGGCCAGGCTGAGCAGAGATGGGCCGGACCTGGACGCCATCCCACCAGACACCCTCAGTAAGGTACACCTCGCCAGACCGCCACAGAATCAAACCTGCCATGCCTTGACGATGTCCGCTTTCAGTCAGTTTAGGTGTCTCAGGTATAGAAACCCACCACCAAACAGTTTCTCTGTGCGAGACATAAATCCATTTTATTCTGAAGAGCAGAAAGTACGAAGGTGGTAGAACCCAAACCAGGAACTCGGTAAAGGTCTGGTGGAGTCGTGGTGTTCATGTCCCACCCTGGGTGTGAAGTATCAGATTTTACAGAAGAGGTTCATCTATCATAGAAATGCTAACTGTAACCAGACACTTTGATCAGTTCACGCTTTTGAAAAGGGATTACCTGTTGAGCTACTTCGAAAAGGTTTGAAGAGTAAAATGTATTTTACGGTGAGATTAAACACACAAACATTTTAGACAGCTTGGAATAGCGTTGAGTCAAACTACCGTCTGTGAATTGGATGGAAATGGAAATAAGTTTTGGACTTTTTTCCTTGATAATTTGGAGATGCATGTAAGTCTTTAAGATGGTCCACATTTAGCTCAACTCAACTCAACTCAACTCAACACGGCCGGTCTACCCAAATGAGCTTTGGATATTATTAAGTGAGCCTTTATTTTACGGACATTCGGGTGTCCGTCTCGTTGCGTACTGTAGGAATGAACACATTACGTCAGTGTTACCACTGTGAGATGACGAAATCAGGAAATCACTAGATTGTCTGATTCATCAGCACGTAGTCAAGCAGCTTCCAAAAATAAGTTTACTAAGTGCTTCACAACCGAGGGAAAGCGTTCTCTAGTGGAGACATATCACATCTACCTCGTTGAAGGCCACAACTGGTAGCGATGCAGATGGAGGAAGGTGACTGAGCAACACTCTTCTTCACTCAAGTGTTTTTTCCCTGACAGCCGTGATGCTGGGACATTCCTCCAGCTGTAATAGGAGAGTGTGTGATGAGTGATGAGTGATGAGTGATGAGTGATGAGTGATGAGTGATGAGTGATGAGTGATGAGTGATGAGTGATGTGTGAGTTTTGCACAATACCAAACTTTCCCTCCCTTGTCTCGTTCTGTCTCATTGACCCGATGACCCCAGAGGATAGTTAGTCCATATCTGCCACCATGCTGCCGGTGTTTTAATGGTTGGCCTGAGGCTGAAGTAGCCAGGATACAGGATGCAGGATACAACCATGTCGGATCGTCTGAATCTGAGTCGAACAATTTAACTTCCGTTGTATTTAATGTAAGGAAAATGGAGTTATCAACGTATCTGGACCACCTTCCAGTCAGTGTTGTGCTGCAAAAGGAAAATAGAAAATAGTGTTTATATTTTAAATGCAACAGTGCAAGGTACATTCTGTCAGTGTTGAACCACTATAACATAACTAGTATCCCTTTAATGATTAGTCAAATCAACCAACAGGTGATGTACAGTATGTCCCTGTAATAATCTGCTTTAGAAAACCGCCTTCTTCGTAAAATAATGTAACTTTCATGACACATCCCTTTAATGATCCAAATCACAGTGACAGTCATGATTCAAGTATGAAGGTGGCCACGCCCCCAATGTAAAAACAGGAATCAGCATGTAGTGACAAGCGCTCTATCAAAGCCCCGCCCACATTTCACAACCACAGCAAAACCCACCGAGACAGAGAGGGACAATGGGAATGAGGCACAATTAGAAAAACAGGGAAATTGAGAACGAGATAGGAAACGAGGGAGTGGAGGATCGAGGTTGATGCTGGAGAGAGAGAGAGAGAGAGAGAGAGAGAGAGAGAGAGAGAGAGAGAGAGAGAGAGAGAGGAAGGTAGAGGCGGAGCCTGAGCAGACACGCCTCTGGAAACACTGCAACCCAGGAAAGAGAGGAAGAGCGAGAGGAATGTGAACATCCATATAAAATGCAACATGCCCAGAGGAACGCCAGGAAAACCCCAGGAACGCCACACTGTGATACAGTATCGTACTATCACCTGTTGTTAGGACCGCAGATCACCTTCACGTGTCACTTAGAATGTATTGATTTTGGTCAAAGTATTGGATCTTATCGGCACTCTGGCTGTTACTTTTGATTTGTTCTCAGAGGATGTAGAGGAAATGTCCCATCCTGACTTCATTTCTAGTTTCATCACACACAGAAGGATGTTAGCTGTATCTAGAGACTCAAATTACCACAAACCGATCCAATCTATTACTTTACTGCAACTGATCAGTATCGGACTAAAGTTTAACACTCAGTTTAAAGAGTTTAAATCACTCAGCAACAACTTCCCCAACGTAGTAAACCATTAACTCAATAACGATTTGCAGCAAATAGTGTAATGATCCTGTTGATTTATTTACTCACTTATTTAAGCTGTTATTACACTATTAAGTGCAAATTGTTAGTATGTCGATGGTTTATTACATTACTGGGAAGTTACTGTATTACATCAGCAGTTCTGCAGGGTTGGACAGGAACGTCTTTTCTCACCGTTCCCATTGGCGTGCTCGGCCCAGTTAACCGTCCCAGGCGTTTCGACAGCATCTTCTGACAGCAGCTAGTCTGCCAAGGCCAGCGATGGCATGCAGCAGCACATGCAGCAGCACATGCAGCGTGGAACCAACACAGTGAACACAGAGCAGCACGGCTGTTGAAACTTGTCTGAGGTATTTCAACAAGGCTCAGACACCAACCGGTCTGCCAACGAGTCACATTTACCAATACACAGGATCTGATGAAACTGTGGCTTGTGTTATCCGGGGTGAGCGTCTCAGTAGAAGCGCTGGTGAGTGTTGGCCAGAGTGGGAGGGTTGCTAGCAGCTCCCTTTACAGATGTTTGGTGTAGTTAAGCCCACAACACCTCCAGGGATCAACGGTAAATCCTGGCATCCCTGAACGACCCCAGCGCTGAGCAGACACTCCCTGCCCCGGCATGTTCAGGGTGGTTTATATTCAAATGATGGGTTGGCATCGGGTCAGATCAACATTCAAACTCTGACGGCACCAAAGAACTGACCGAGACGCCTGAAAACGTCTCAGTCCTCTAACAAGAGAACACAAGGCATTATGGGTAGAAGAGAACTGTGGTAGTTCATTAGGAGAGAGAACAGGATCCAATCAGCTACAGGAAACCACCCCAGAACACAAGGCATTATGGGTAGAAGGAGACTTGGTCAGTCATGTCCAGATGTTTCTTCATGTGTTCTTAACTGGTATGAACACCAGAGAAGAGCAGACAAGTCCATCATGGTAGATCAAGTGACAGACTGGAACCAGCGAGCACACTCATATCCACCAACCCGGCCGGTCTGTGATGGTTCACACCAAAGCTAACGGCGGTGAGTCCAGCTTCTCTGGACGAAGCCTCGCTGCTGTTCAGGAGACAGTTTGGACTTCAGTGTAAAGTTTCGATTCAGCATTTCCTGTCCGTAGAGAAATGACCACATCACGGCAAATCTACGTTGTCTGAAGTAGTGGGGATGGGACGCTCTTCTCTGTACGACGGGGTTATTTCTACATAAAGATCTTGAAGCTTTTTGGAAAAAAGTATGCAGTGTTTTTCCGCCCTCAGAGGAACAGGAAAAGAAAGCCTGTTCATTGTGGCCTCCATCTCCAGAGGATCGTGAGAGCTGGAGTTTCCAGGCCTCTTCCTGGAAAAATCCCACATGGACATTTGACTGCTCATTTACAAAAGGAGAAGCAATCCCACATTTACAGGGTATGATCTAGAACGTATTGCTGTAATGTGTCAGTTTTATTATCTGTAGTAATACATGATGCACTTTGTGTTTGTGTATTATTTCCGTTCTTTCCATTGAACTTTACTCTGATAGCAGCATTGGCTGTCCATTTGTTTGAAGAGGGAAAGTATCCAGACACTTCCCTCTTTGTTTAATAACCAACAGAAGAGTTTACAGCTGTTTGTGCCTCTGGTTGTTGTTGTGAGTTTAGTTAGTTTAGTTAGTTAGTAGTGGTTAGAGGTGGCTGGCAGGTTGCTCAGGGAGGCTGCCTACAGCGTCCAGAACGGAGTACCCTTGAGCAAGCAAAGGTTCCCCGAAAAACATCAAGATGTTGAGTAGATGTTGAGACGATGGCCTCCCTCATTCCCTTTTCACACTCAGATTTTTCTAGCATGTCAAGGATTTGAACCGGAAACCTTCGGTACAAAGGTCTGCTCCTCTAACCTCTGGGGTTTCTTCATCAGGTCGATGCCAAAGTGTCGACCGGGTATCAACCTGACAAACGTCCACGCCGGATCGAAGCGTCCCTGTCTTCACATACATGGTGGCAGGAACACGTATCGTCCGCGGACTGTCTTTGTTTTAATGAATGTACCCATAATGCTCTGCGAGTTGAGAGTCCGAAGGTGCCACAGTAACCAGTTTAGTAATGGAGTAAAGCATCTTAACCAGGTTTAGCCGGGTTGTTCTAACCCATGTATGATGTTTACACGTGTCGACCCAGAACCAGGGTCACGGAGCGGTGTCACCATGGAGACTTGGGAGCTTTCAAAAATAAAAGCCCTTTCTTCCTCCCCACAAATAACACACTCCTGATCCACTCTCACACATTCTGCATGT
>JAXDDW010000054.1:1335000-1437500 GCA_034670385.1 Hoplostethus mediterraneus
GATCCTCTCCCACTGTTAGACTTCATCAGTCTGTGATGCTCAACACATCCCAGGAGTTAATCTGTGATGTGAAGTTTTGTTATTTACTTTTTTGTTGTACTTATTTTCCCTCAACCACCTGGACTCGTTCCATTCAGCTGTGGGTTATACGTGACCTACGTTAGCTTGGTATTGGATGTTGCATTACATTCCACCTTTAGTAACTTGTAATGCAAATCAATATTTTCTCTGATATGAAAACCAAATATCTATTTACTTTTACTTGTTTCTGCTTTACAAGTTATTGAAGGTGGAAAATCAAATATCCAATATCAAGCTAACTTCAGTCTTTAGGTGGAGAGAGTAATAGTGGCAGTGCTAGCTGTATCATGGCTACTGCATTGCATTCTGGTCTATCCTAGCTACTGCATTGCATTCTGGTCTATCTCCTGTCGGTGGAGAAATTGGTCTACAAGGATACAAGGATACAAGGTTTTTACTGTCATATGCACAAACATTCACAAAAAAGCAAAAGTTGGCAATGAAGTTCTTATGCCTCTCATGCTAAGAACAAATATTAAACAGACATCATTTAAAAAAAACAAGAAATATAATAGAAAAAGTACAAAAGTTATAAATTCTCTCTCCTCTCCTCTGATGGATTTCTCCTGTATGTCTGATATCAAACTAAATTGTAGCTGAACTATCTCAACGTCGACGTTATCCTCGGTAAAGATTCACCACCAACAACAAAGTGGACAGATTATTGGGAGGAACATTGCCAGCAGCTGTTTTCATACAGCGGTGCGGTGTTTCCTGGTGGAGAGAAGTTTTCATCTCTCCATCGTTCAGCCTAGTCATCGTTTAAATGCATTTCAGATGTTTTGATTGATGAGTCTCTGGTTGTGCTGGTTAGTTGGTGGAACTCAGCCAGCTGCTCCAGAGAGAGTTTGGTTCTGCCTGAAGAAGATGTAATCAAAATTGAATTGCTCTTCAATATTTGAAGCTCTCTCTCTCTCTCTCTCTCTCTCTCTCTCTCTCTCTCTCTCATAATTCAGCTCAGACACCAATAAAAAACATCTTGATACCTTTAAGTACTCCCTCAAGAGATGATGCAGCTAATAATGATCACACAATGAGTATGTAGGCAAGTTATTTGGCCTAAAGATGATCAGTAAGTAGGACATCTCTCTCTCTCTCTCTCTCTCTCTCTCTCTCTCTCTCTCTCTCTCTCTCTCTCTCTCTCTGCACCAGGATTATGATATAGGCTCGGTTGCCATGGTGAACGACACAGTGGGGACGATGATGAGCTGTGGCTACAGGGACCAGAGCTGTGAGATCGGCATGATCATCGGTAAACAGCATCACCTAACTCTGCACTGCACACACACACACACACACACAGACACACACACACACACACACACACACACACACACACACACACACACACACACACACAGACACACACACACACACACACGCATACACGTGCATACACACACACAAACCATACCATACCATACAATACAGTACCATACCATACCATACCATACCATACCATACTGTACAGTACATACCATACCATACCATACAGTACCATACCATACTATACCATACCATACCATACCATACCATACAGTACCATACCATACCTATACCATACCATACCATACCATACCATACCATACCATACCATACCATACCATACCATACCATACCATACATACCATACCATACCATACCATACCATACCATACCATACCATACCATACCATACCATACCATACCATACCATACCATACCATACCATACCATACCATACCATACCATACCATACCATACCATACCATACCATACCATACCATACCATACCATACCATACCATACCATACCATACCATACCATACCATACCATACCATACCATACCATACCATACCATACCATACTATACCATACCATACCATACCATACCATACAGTACCATACCATACCATACCATACTATACCATACCATACCATACCATACCATACAGTACCATACCATACCATACCATACTATACCATACCATACCATACCATACCATACAGTACCATACCATACCATACCATACCATACTATACCATACCATACCATACCATACTATACCATACCATACCATACCATACCATACCATACAGTACCATACCATACCATACTATACCATACCATACCATACCATACCATACTGTACAGTACAGTACCATACCATACCATACTGTACCATACCAGTACCATACCATACCATACTGTACCATACCATACCATACCATACAGTACCATACCATACATACCATACCATACCATACCATACCATACCATACCATACAGTACCATACCATACTATACCATACCATACCATACCATACCATACTGTACAGTACAGTACCATACCATACCATACTGTACCATACAGTACCATACCATACCATACTGTACCATACCATACCATACCATACAGTACCATACCATACTATACCATACCATACCATACCATACCATACTGTACAGTACAGTACCATACCATACTATACCATACCATACCATACCATACCATACTGTACAGTACAGTACCATACCATACCATACTGTACAGTACAGTACCATACCATACTGTACCATACCATACCATACCATACCATACTGTACAGTACAGTACCATACCATACCATACTGTACCATACATCTACCTAATGTGTTTGTTGAGGCTCTGATATCGTTCTGATATAAAATACTATATAAAGGGTTTTGCTGTGAGAGGGAATTGTGTCATAGTTTGGTTTGAAAACTCACTGAGAAGCAAATAATAATGAAATAAATAACCTCCCTCTGGAAATGATTACGCCATTCCTCTGTGTGTGTGTGTGTGTGTGTGTGTGTGTGTGTGTGTGTGTGTGTGTGTGTGAGTGTGTGAGTGTGTGAGTGAGCGAGTGAGAGAGAGAGAGACAGAGTGAGAGAAATAGAGGGTGGAGGAGTTGTTGTTTCTGTCTGTAAATGCGTGTACATGCATGCAAGTCCCATGAATCACTGGGGCAGTCGAGCTTGTGCGATGTGAAACTGGTTCTGTGCATTTCCTGAAGTTCATCATTCAGTGTCTCAAAAACAAACATGTAAACTGTTGTCTTTCCACCCTGCAAACACATTTCTGATGAATCCAACACATAATCTCTCTTTTTAAATATCTGTAGTCTCACCACTGTGCCGTTTATCACATTTTACTTTCAGGTATTTATATTGTGAGTACTGTAATCCTGTGTCATGTAATCTGTTCCTCTGCCCTCCAGGAACGGGAACCAACGCCTGCTACATGGAGGAGATAAAGAACGTGAAGCGCGTTGAGGGGGAGGACGGGCAGATGTGCATCAACACCGAGTGGGGCGGCTTCGGAGACGACGGCGTCCTGAACGACATCCTGACCACGTTTGACGAGCTGGTGGACAGGAACTCCCTCAACCCCGGAGTCCACACGTACGGGGTTTCATGAGGACATGTTAAAGTGATACACAGGTTTCAGGGAGGTCGGCGCGATGGTCAGCGTAGCCGTTACCATAGACACGGAAATCATCCATGTGTCCCCCGGTAGATCCCTGGTAGATCCCCGGTAGGTCCCCGGTAGATTCACTGTAGGTCCCCGGTAGATCCGCGGTAGATCCGCGGTAGGTCCCCGGTAGATCCGCGGTAGATCCGTGGTAGGTCCCCGGTAGGTCCGCGGTAGATCCCCGGTAGGTCCCCGGTAGATTCACTGTAGGTCCCCGGTAGATCCGCGGTAGATCCGCGGTAGGTCCCCGGTAGATCCGCGGTAGATCCGTGGTAGGTCCCCGGTAGGTCCGCGGTAGATCCCCGGTAGGTCCCCGGTAGATTCACTGTAGATCCCTGGTAGATCCCTGGTAGATCCACTGTAGATCCCCGGTAGATCCCCGGTAGGTCCCCGGTAGGTCCGCGGTAGGTCCCCGGTAGGTCCCCGGTAAATTCACTGTAGATCCCTGGTAGATCCCCGGTAGATTCACTGTAGATCCTCGGTAGGTCCTCGGTAGATCTCCGGTAGATCCATGCTAACACATTACATTTTTAACATCTTTAAAATCCGTACAAAATATGAGTAACATGCTGTTTTGAACTAGCAGGGACTACTTTACAGCTAAAAATCACTACGCAGCGGATGAATACGTGGTTACTAATCTGAAATAGTTCACCAAATAAACCTGGCTCCATCAGCTATGTTGAGTTAATGACCTGAGCGAATGATCCACCGGGGACACGTGGATGATTTTGGCGTCTACGTTCTCGTCACTTCACGGGGAAGTTGACCAACAGGACGATCTCCCAAACGTTCCCACGTTATTCCTACGTTTCGTTTTTTCATTTGATTTAGTTTATTTGCACGAATGACAAAAAACACTGGGAAAGAGAGATGAAATAAAAACATGACATTTGGTGGATGCGTTTATCCAAAGTCCCTTAGAGTAGCATGAGTGGCCCCCGTGGGAGCTGAACCCTCGACCCTGGCAATGCTACGCTCTACCCAACGATATATACAGAACCACAAACTCAACTTGACAAACAAGCTAGCAGTTCTCACCATTTTACAGGCTGTTGAACGCAAAGACAGGAACATGTGTAATAATGTCATCAGTTGTTGGTGCAGACGGGTCACATCTTTAACAGAGTTGAATGGAGCTACCAAGTATGAGTTTGCATGTGTGTGATACAAAGTGTGTACCAAGGAGTTTTAGTTTTGATAAAACTGAAAAGCGTAGTAGAGGAAGTAGAGGAGGAAGATGTGGGTGGGAGGGGTGTGATTCTGGTGGATTGGGTGGATGTGATACCTCTTGAAGAGATGAGCTTTCAGCTGGGCTGCAGGTAAATGTAGTCATCAGTTGAAATGGAATCTCATTGGCTATGTTTACACTCGTCATCCTGACGTGGTTTTGGAGATCTGATTCTTAAGATCTAGATTTCATGTCGCTGCATGTCCACCTGCAGCCAGGAAGTGTCTGCTATGCATCTCCAGCGGTTGCATTCATCTTAAATCTGCAGCTGCATTACTTTTACATTACTTTACTTTTTAGCTGCACTGCTCGTATTTGTGTTGTGGCTGGATTGCTTAAAGAATCTGGTTTGGAAGATCTGACAGCAGATCTGTTAGTAGATCCCATTTCTGTGCGTCCGGGGTGGCGTGGTCGGATGATGAGCGTTGTCTAGAGGCTTTGCAGTCACAAATCTAGCAATCACGTCTGGCGCCATCGTGGACATCAAGGACGTTCAAGCGTGGCAAAAAAACCCAGCAGAATGCAGAAAAGTTATTGAAGATTATATTAGATCAAATCATGACATGAAATTCAGAACAGATGTGCAAATGTGCAATACTGACAGTGCATTTATGAACGTGAACAGTAATGAAATTCCTTTTTGCATGGAAACATGACATGTCACAGTGTTAAGTGTTTTTTAGTAAGTAACTTTACATCTACTTAAGTACAATTTCGGCAAGTAACAGTACCGGTACTTCTACTCGGATATGTTGGTACTCTGTCCGCCTCCTGTTTACTCCCATGCTCCTGGTCTCCTGTAGGTTTGAGAAGATGATCAGCGGGATGTATCTGGGAGAGGTCGTCCGGCTGGTCCTGGTCAAGCTGACGGAGGACAAGCTGCTGTTTGGCGGCGAGGCGTCAGATGCCCTGCTGACCCCGGACAAGTTCGAGACCAGGTTCATGTCTGAGATCGAAGAGTGAGTGTCCCACCTGATCTGCCTTGTCTTTTGCTTCGGGATTTTGCTAAAACTGTTTGACTACAGATGGTGATCTTGAGTTTATCATCCCCCGATAATTTGTGGGAATTAAGTTTTCTTCATCATGGGTCTAACATCATGGGTCTAACATCATGGGTCTAACATCATGGGTCTAACTTCATGATCTAACATCATGGTTCTAACATCATGGGTCTAATATCTGGGTCTAACAACATGGGTCTAACATCATGGATCTAACATCATGGGTCTAACATCTGGGTCTAACAACATGGGTCTAACATCATGGATCTAACATCATGGGTCTAACATCATGGGTCTAACATGGGTCTAACATCATGGGTCTAACATCACGGGTCTAACATCACGGGTCTAACATGGGTCTAACATTATGGGTCTAACATCATGGGTCTAACATGGGTCTAACATTATGGGTCTAACACCGTGGTCTAACATCATGGGTCTAACTTCATGATCTAACATGGTTCTAACATCATGGGTCTAATATCTGGGTCTAACAACATGGGTCTAACATCATGGATCTAACATCATGGGTCTAATATCTGGGTCTAACAACATGGGTCTAACATCATGGATCTAACATCATGGGTCTAACATCTGGGTCTAACAACATGGGTCTAACATCATGGATCTAACATGGATCTAACATGGGTCTAACATCATGGGTCTAACATGGATGTAACATGGGTCTAACATTATGGGTCTAACATGGGTCTAACATCATGGATTTAACATCATGGGTCTAACATAGGTCTAACATGGTTCTAACCTTCTATTGTGGAAAAAGGCAGAATATCAAGTTGCACATCATCAGGGTTTAATATTGGGATAATACTGAAACCTGACACCACGTGTCAGCCTGGTATCGGCCTGATATCTAATAATACAACTAATAGTCCTTTCGGCACATATGCATGAAGTATCTCAGGGTGGGAATGCTGACCTCAGAGCAGTTCACAAGTTCACCATATGAGTTGGTATGGCGATGTGACCTAACCAGTGATCCCAAATCAGTACTCGTATGCTCAGACGCTTCATGCAGAAATACTCGGGCCGCCGTCCTCCTCCTCATACTGAATCATCCTCTAGCCCATAAAACCTCCTTACCTCTTATTTCTCTGACTTCTTGCTAGGGTTTGCTGTAGGTTCGCTGTAGGGTCACAGGAATATTTTGAATGTCTCTTGTGTTGCATATTTCATCTATTATGTCTCTCTCAGTCAGATGTAATCCCCTCCTGCAGGTGCCGTTACCTTAAAGGTCCCATATTATTCAGGTCAAATCCACTTTGGCTCAGGATAACAATGATGTTCCTTCTGATGTTTTGAAAAGAACGGTAGTTTAGTGAAAAATGAAATTAGTTGAATTAGTTAAATGCAATGAATGCGAAGACTAAATCGTCACAATCCTGGATCCTGATTGGCCGACGGCACCAGCTTCTCTAATTCAAATGAGGTCAACCTGATGAGTTTCCAGTTCAAATGCTGCAAACTGCCCTGATTGGACGGATTTCAGGAAGTCTTTAGTGAGGGGAGCCAATCCAGACCAGGTCCAGTTGTGATGTGTTTACTGGAGTTGGTCTGAAATTGCCTGATAAAAAAGGGGGATTTTTGAAAATTGAACCAGTCAAACAAAATCTAATTTTAACAATGTTCATGAAACATCTTTGATCATAAATGTGTATAAAGAGGAACATTTGAAGTCCAACAATAGGAACCTTTAATTCTCTGTGTTGATTTTATTTTATTGAATCACCTTTTAGTATTCTGGTACATTGTTGTTGTTTATGTCTTTATCTTGTCTCTCTCTTTTCTTTCTCTCTCTCTCTATGTCTCTCGCCCAGGGAGGACGTCGGTCTGCAGAACGCCGAGGTTATTCTGACGGCGTTGGGTTTGACCTGGAGTTCGGTGGACGCTCGTCTGGTCCAGCTGGTCTGTGACGCCATCTCCACGCGCTCCGCCCAGCTCTGCGCTGCTGCCCTGGCAACTGTTGCTAACCGCATCCGTCTCAACCGTGGACTGGACCAGCTGAAGACCACCGTGGGGGTGGACGGGACGGTCTACAAAAAACATCCCAAGTAAGAAAGGAAACACAGGCTTTGTGTGTGTGGTACAACAGTGACCAACCCCTACCAGTACTCAACACCCGGTGTCAGGTAGGTGTTACCTGGGAGAAATCCTCTGGAGACAGGAAGTGATGCGTTTTATGTCCACATAAAGAAGTGACCCTGACGTGATTTGAACACGCAACCTTCTGATCTGGAGTCAGACGCGCTACCGTTGCGCCACAAGGTCTGGTTGTGGTGTGATGACCTGTGATGGTTTCAGGTGGGAAAGTTAGGAGTTTGAACTCAGGAGTGTTACTGATCAAGAACGTTGTTTGGATCTTTCAGTTAGTGGACAAAAGGAGGAGGAGGTAGGGGATGAAAGGAGGAGGTAGGGGATGAAAGAATGAGGTAGCGTAGGAGTGACTTTTAGAGTTCTGGGATGCAGCCTGGGCCTAAGGATGGTGTCTCTCTGTACTAAACAAGTGACCCCGACGTGATTTGAACACGCAACCTTCTGATCTGGAGTCAGACGCGCTACCGTTGCGCCACGAGGTCTAGATGGTGTGTTGACCTCTGATGACCTCTGATGGTTTCAGGTGGGAAAGTCAGTCTGGATGTTGTTTGGATCTTTAATGTAATGTAATTGAATTCCCTCTCTCCCCCTCTCTCCCCTTCCCTCGGTCTCTCTCTCCCCTTGTCTTCTCCCTCTTTCTCTCTCTCCCCCTCCCTCACTCCCTCGTTCTCTCCATCCTTCCCTTCTCTCTCTCTATCATCTCTCCCTTCCTATCTCTGTTTTGTGTCTCCTCTCTCGTTACCCCTCCCTCTTTCTTCCCCTCTTTCTCTCCCCCTCTGTATTTCTCTCCCCTCTTCTTCCCTTCCCTCTCTCTCTCTCTCTTCCTCGTCTTTCAACTCTCTCCCTCTATCCCTCACTCTCCCCCCATCTATATCTCCTTCCCGTCTCTCCCTCCCTCCTCCCTCTTCCCCAACCCTATCTATCCCATTCTCTCCCTCCTTCCCTTCCTACTCTCTTGCCATCCCTCCCTCTTTCTCCCCCCTCCCTCCATCACAGTTTCAGTAAGGAGCTCCAGGAGACGGTGCGCCTCCTCGCCCCAAAGTGTGACATCACCTTCCACGTCTCGGAGGACGGCAGCGGGAAGGGCGCTGCCATGGTAACGGCTGTGGCGCAGCGGCTGGCCCTCCAGTCTCGGCTGTTAGAGGACAGCGATGGAGAGGTCGAGGAGGAGGAGGAGGAGGAGGAGGAGGAGGAGGAGGAGGAGGAGGATAAATAGGAGTAGAGGCTGTGGTACACAACGCTTTGAGGCAATGCAGAGGGGAGATGTAGCCTTCAGGGGGAGGAGCCACAAGTCTGTTTTAAAGTACTAAAAATAAACGTCTAATAGTGATCCATAGTAAATAAATGTCTATCGTCAGTTGATAAATAGTGATCCAACCTCTAGTCAGTTCATTGAAACTACCTGCTCAGGTCAGGTAGGTAGTTGTCATCAGACCAAGAAAAGAGCGCCACCTACAGGGAGCATGTACAGCTCTGGAAAAAATTTAGAGACCACTCCAACTTTTTCTAAATCAGCATCTCTACATCTCTGGCAGCCATTCCAGAACAGTGTCTGTTGAATTCCAACACAGGAACAACTCATGTCAGTAGTTTATAGAATAAAACAAAAGTGTTCATTTTACTCAAACACATGCCAATAAATGGTAAAACCAGAGAAACTGATTTGGAGTGGTGTCTTACTTTTTTCCAGAGTTGTTTATGGTTCCATAGTGTAGTGGTTATCACGTCTGCTTTACACGCAGAAGGTCCTGGGTTCAAGCCCCAGTGGAACCAGAGCTTTACTGCAGCATGATGCTAAAAACGTTTTCCAGTAACTGAGGGAATGGAAAGTATTCCTGTCCTATCAATTCTTCTCCCATAATTACAGAGTTTATTCATTCCTTATTTTATTGTTGTTATTTTGATTCATGCTCTTAGGGAACAGACTTTTATTGAAGTACTGATTATAGTTAGGTCCATAATAAAAGTCCAGAGTAATGATCCACAGGGCACCATCCTGTTGTTTTATTCTGAAGTAGTCAGACAGCAGATGGATGAATTGATTGATTAAGTCATGCTGGATAAAGACTGTGGTCATGGATCGGTCAACACCACCGAGGTGACCAAGTGGACTCTTTCTCCCGTTCAACTCATTTCAAAACAGACTCACATGGCTCCTCGACCGAAGGCTTGACCAAGAGTCATATTTGGTGCTAAGCGTGGAGAGCAAGGCACTGACACTAACAGGGTCAGAGGTTTTGTTTCCTATTGGAGCCACCGTACGTAAAGGGGCGTATCTTTACATCTACAGTTTCTGATTGGTTTTTATTACTCCTTCACAGTAAAAAGGTTAAATTTTACTATTTGTTGTATTTAAAATGTTACCTCTGAAACTTCTATCCATAATACAGATAGGCTACTTCAAGGGAGGGGAGGGTCCTCTAGAGCTGCCAGCCAATCAGAGTTCTTTTCCTTGCTGCTAGTAACGCCTCCAAAACAGACTGTAGCAAAAATATTCATACATTATTTGAGTCACAGTTATTTAATTTGACTATTTAAAGAATTTTATAATATAAAATTGTAGGGAAAGCAAAAAAAATAGCGCCCCTTTAAAACCCATAAGCGTCTACCAACGAGCTTAAGATATTTTTTCTTATACTTTAATCCCTTTTTATTCCATCATTATGTTCATTCATTTGACTTCAGTCTCCCATCTGTTGTTTTCCCTCAGGAAGTTGCCCATGTGTCATCAACTGGGGCAACTTTTTGGGCAGCGATTCAACATTGTTGCTTTAATGGCAGAGGGCCGTCTTGTTGCCAGGAAACATTTGAACCTGCGTCTCAGTTTGTTGCCCGTTGCTAGGAGCATTTCCCATTTACATTACCCTAAAAAACTAGCTAGCGTATCGCCATCCTTAGATAATGGATGAGTCAGAAAGAGATGGTGCAGAGCGGAGGAGGAGGAGGAGGAGGAGGAGGAGGAGGAGATGTGATGATGAACCATAAGAGGCCCACTGGAAAGACTTTTTACTCCTTGAAACCGTCAGGACAACCCCAAACGTCCGGGGCTTTTTTTAGTCCGTCTAAAACAAGGTTGCACTTTAGGTGCCAGAAATCTCCACGCTGTTTTGGAAAGTTACAATAGAGACGATGCAACCATGTTACTGCTGTTACCTGTGTGATCTGTGTCCTGCTGAAACCTCATATCGCCAGTTGTTGTTATTTTTAACTGCACTGCCTTCGATTTCTGCTGTTACACATATTGTTCACTTCCTGCTGAATTCTACAGATTGTACAATAAAAAGGGATGAAGAAGAGGCGATGACGTCTCAGTCCTCCAACATGGCGGCGTGTCTCTTGACAGGCTGACAGCTGTTGTTGTCTGGGGCTTTTAAAGGTGCACTTCTTCCTATTAGTTGCTTGTAATTGTGGTGATTTAGGGATTTAAGCTCATGGCAAGTCGCTTTGGATAAGAACGTCTACTGAAACTAAAATGTTTTATAACCCAGGGAACGGATTCAACCTATGAAAATGCATTTTATAAATAAAACAAATGAATGTTACGGAAAATAAAACCAGCTTTTCTCAGTTGCTCAAACGTTGCTTTGTGGTCCATTTAACCCTACAGGATTACAGGGTGTAACTTCAACATGTGTTGGGAAATATTTGTGGAATATTTCTCACTGCAGGGTTGAAGATGGCGTTGCAAAATATTCTTACCCTATATTTTAAAGCAGCGAACCTCCAGCTGATGAACGCCAGCCTGGCCACATTACATCACTTCCTGTGCTCCTGCAGCTGCTCTGCTGGGGCCTGTTCCTGCCTCACCTGTGGCATTCTGGGTATGCAGGAGAGAGAGAGAGAGAGCCTGTAGTCAGCTCCCCCAATCACAAGCAACCTAAAACTAAGAGTCAAACCTGTTGTAACCCGACACCCGAGTCAAGCCACCAATCAGAACAGATGAATTGACAATAGAGTCGATTGATGACTCAGCGGTCTCGGCTCATCGGTGAATTATGAGCCGCCGCCCGACAATTAAAATAATAAACTGAGACAATGAAACGTAAAACGCCGGCGGAGGTGATTAACTCTCCCGTCACGCTTTTACCAGCATCACGTCGCTGCTGCAAGACGAGCCTCTCTCTGGCCTCGGAGCTGCTGAGTGGCCAAAAGTAGTCAGTGTGTGAGTGTGTGTGTGTGTGTGTGTGTGTGTGTGTGTGCGTGTGCGTGTGATCTTCCCTTCCCCAAGGCTGTTGATGTATCTGAGAACAGAGTCTAATAGCCAGAGGGTTGAAGCTGCACCAGGTAGGATTTCTATGTGAAAACGCCTCTTTTATCAGCCTGACAGGTTTAACAAAATGGAAAATAATAATATTAAATAATAAAATTAAATAATATATAAAATGACTCCTCCTTAAAGGAAACTTCCTCTTTAAACATACTGGTGATGTACGTTGCATTTCAGGGTCCGTTTAGTTGTTTGTTGTATTTTTCTTCTTCCGGTGGATAACTGACCGATCAGTCTGATATTAGAAAATGTTTCATTGATCTAAAACATCAACGGTAAATTTCAGGTTTTGGTGTCAGCCAATCAGAATCAAGGAGCAAGGGCTTCTTTCTAGACCGACGATCAACAATCATACAGGAGAAATCCATCACAGACCAGAATCAGAATCAGAAACAGGTTTATTGCCAAATATTTTTTGCACATACAAGGAATTTGTCTTGGTGATTGGTGCATAACAATAAACAATAAACAATCAACAATCAACAATAAACATAGAAGAATAAGAACAAAACAAGAATAAAGCAAGTACTGTAGAGGCAGTGAAGGTCAGGAATACAATATAAAATAGAGACATTCACGCTAAAATATATGAAAAGATATAAGAAATAAGAAAATAATAATAACAATAGAATAAACATATACAATGCAATGCAGTGGCCAAGACAGACCAGAATGCAATGCAGCCAGAAGACATGTTACAGTTTGAGTAAGGGGTGTGACTGACTTTTTCTCGACTGGAAAAACTCGCTCTGTTACTTTTACTAGCTAACACTGTCGCTCCGCCCACATTCAAAACCCAGAGCTGAAATAAACAAGTTCACGCCTGTTCCCTGAGGGTCGGCAAAGGGCATTCTGGGAAATGTAGGAAATCGCTAACTGAAGTATAAGCGTGGACGTGGGAACAATCACAACACTACATCACTAAATAACTCCTGGAGGTAATTGAACTGACTGATGATATTTAACAGCTGAAGAAGATCCGAGGGGATTTATCCTTTTTTTATTTCATTTTTTAACAATCTGTTGTTGTTTTTTTTACATCAATATACAGAATCACTTGAGGCAGGATTGAATAATTCAACATACAATAATGGGCACAACACTCACCCACACAAAACTCCAGTCCTTCAACATTCACTACATAAAGAAAAGGGTGACATCCAAGGTGACCGACTGCAGAGGCTTTACAGATGTTGAAAGTCTTTTGAATGAAAAAGATTAAAAACGAAAAGAAAGATCCACACCTTCATCCCACCAGATCCACAGGTATCAACCTGTCTCTGAACCAGCCACCTTTAATATAATGTATAAATGTTCTGTTTACCTCTGAGGATATCTGTTATTTTCTCTAATGGAAGAGTATAAGACATTTCCTTCAACCATAATAATACAGCTGGTCTGTTCATATAGTGATCGGTGTACTTGCTGTAACAGACACATGTCTAGAAGTACTCGGCGTACAGGAGGAGCATCTGGATGTAAACCTAGTATGAAAAGTTTGGGATCCAAATGTGACTGAGTTGACAGGATGTCTTCTACCACGTCCTTTACGTCTTTACAAAATACTTTTATTTTTTCACACTTCCAAGTGCAAAGCAAAAGTGTCCCATTTTCCTTTTCACACTTAACATTTCACTCTGGGATATTGCTATTAAATGTGTGTAGTTTAACTGGAGTAATGTAGGTTCACATTAGCCAATTATAGTGGAGGAGATGAAGTCTAGTATTACGTGTGTATTTATCCTTTAATTATAGATGCTGAAACAGTTTCCTGCTTGTTCTCACAAATATAAAACCCAGATTTCACTGATGGACAGAGAGGGAACCCACTCTAACCTCCCCCTACTGTCTGGTGATCCTGACCCATTTATTTTATGGAATGTAGAATTGATTTGTAACAGGGCGTGGATCAGTTTACAGGTGACATCCGTCTAATTATTTGGAGTATGTATCAGTGTCACCGCCACCGCTTGGGTTTCATGGTGGAGCCTGACGGGAGAAGTCCAGCCCGGTGGAAGGGAACCACGTGTTTCCCGCCCCTAGCGGCGGCATCTGGTCACTGCAGGTTATGTGACCACAAGGTTACGTGAGCCTCGTGTCATGTGGCGTCTACTCTGCAAAAATACAAACACCCAACCAAATTATGAATCATCATCACGTAGCCCCTCCTGAAAGCCTGTTTTCACCTGACGACAACAATTTATCTGTGTGCATAACCTGATAAAAAAACACCCTGATATTTCTACAGTGTACTACCCAATAATACTTTAACGTATTTATATCATTTTCCAATAAGAAATTACAGTGTGTCTGTGGTGCTCAATAATATAGATATCCATTTATACTTAATAATACCTATGGTAAAACTATAATATTCCTATATATTTTGTATATTTTTGCTGTGATACTTGTATAGTATATATATAAAATGTATAAAATTATTACTTTAGTTGTTTTTCATCAGGGATATGTGATGCAGACTATAACCCATTATATTAACAGACTATTCTATGTTTCTAATGTATTTTTATACAATATTCCTACAGGGATTTGGTTGTAATGATAATATTTCTATGGTATCCTTGTAATATTTATCTGTATTACTGCTGATATTTTCTGGTAAGGGACATATTGTGCCTAGAGACCATCCAGCCTGTGTAATGTAAAGAGTCTGTACATTTGAAGGCGTAACGTCGCGGTGCTGCATCGAGCCGCGTCTCCTCCTCGCGCCTCCCCGTGCAGGACGAACCGACACACCGATTTACATTTATGAAATACTCGTATGACGGTGAAAACCCGCATCCGCGATATCCGTCCTCTCAGACCAACGGGTTTTCCCTCAAATCCAGATTAGCGACCACTTGAGACCATCGCCATGCGTGTCGCCCCGCGCATGCGCCGTGGACGCAGCTCTGGGATCAGCTCAACTATTTTGATTTCTCAATGTAAAAAAAAATAATAAAGCCGTTTCCTTTGTGTGCCGCCGGTTTGCAGAATATCTGGGATAATTCCCCAAGCCTCAGCAGTGATGATCGATCGGTGTTTGGGAATCGATCGCAATTAAAATTTTCCTTTTTTTTATTAACAATAAGTTTTACTCTGTGGCAAAGTTTGGCCACACCTAGATCCTGTCCTATTTCCACTAAAAAAAGGAGGCTTTTTCTTCTGGTGCGTTTGTTTGTGTGTCGGTGGGTCCCGGCGGTGAAACCGGAGAGGGGCCTCACAGAGGGAATGCAGGACTGCAATGGAGCACAATGCAACACAGGTAACGCCGATATTATTTCCAAATAAATGTGATTTGTTGCAGCCTCGGACCTTCCGCCGCCCGACCTGTTGATGGGGGAAACCAGCCGCCCGCGAGCCGCTGATAATTAGATTTCATCTCCATTTTTATTTCATTTAGTTTTCCAATGTCGTATTGATTGCTCTCCTGTATCAACCGAGCCCTGAGAGTTGCTCTGACTGCAATTACAACTTTATTCACCCGGGCTCAACTTTTCCAGAGGTGAAAATCCACCGCTGATATTTATATTTTGGTGGAGAAAGACGCCGCGGTGATATTTCACGGTCGCCGCGGTTGATTTCCGAGGGACTGTGTTTTTATTCCAGTTTAATATTTCTTATATTTTCGCCATGTTAATGATTAATTTCTTTGTGTGTCGTGTCGACAGTCTTGGCTCTCCTCTGGCTACCAACCCCCACCCACATCAACACATTAAATCAAATTTATATTCTGGCCATCCGGAATATCAGGAAACTTTTTATTCCACCTTTTCAACAAAAGCACCGCCGTCTTGTTGCGGCTCGAAAATCTCATTCTGCTCGACTCACAAATTAATTTGGACACGGACGTGATATTAAAGATTGAAATATTTCCGAGGTGGAGCGGCAGTATTGGTGGAAATGTGAAGCATATTGATATTATTATCAAATCCCCCGACATTTTGTCTCCAGCATAATTGCCACGGCTTAAGGAGGAATGTTAATATTGAGGGGGAAATGTTTTAGTTTTGGACTTGAAATAGCGACGATTAATCCTGAATCACAAAACCCAGGAAATATTCAGAGGACCGGCAGGGCTGCAGTCGGAACAAGAGGCTGTTAACAACAAGTCTTTTATTTTGACAGAAATGGGGAAATATTTGATCCTGCAGTTGAGGTTGAGCTTGTGTTTTATAACGCCTGTGTTGAAATAATAAATTGTGGCACCCGAGGGGGTTTTCAGTGGTGAACTTGTTTCTGGGATAATAGTGTTTGTCCAAGGTCAGCACTGTGGGGCTGTGCGTGTCTTTATTATTTTGTTTTATTTTTATTTATTTATTTTATTTTTTTCAGGAGACATTTTATTAGTACTCGTCATTTTTTTTTCTCCCTTCCGTGCTGAAACTGTAAAATCTCATTGCATTTTCCAGAAATATCACGAGAACTGACGTAGGCAGGGTGCAGATTAGGGTTTCCATCTTAAACTCTATATTCACATTTAGACACAAGCTGCCTCAGTCCTGCCTTATATTACATTATGTGGCTTTTCCTGCGGAGCCCTGCCTCGTCTCGGCCGCTAGGCTGGGCCACTGCTGCGACTGGCCCTCCCCCGAGGAAGCACTATGACATCTTATAATACTGCTATAATACTACTGTAGGGGCTGCGTGTTACTCAACAGTGACATTATCTTAATTGATGGTGTGTTTTAACTCTAATACATCACTATAATAATACTATAAGACCTCACAGTGTGTTAGTGGTAATCAATAGTGATCTGGTTCTAACTCCTGTATCACTGTAATGTTCCTATTGGGGCTTAAACGTGTCGGTACTACTCAGTACTGACCTTTATCTGACTTTATGGTATTTCTTCTCTTTCTGTAGTATTCCTAAGGGACTTATAACGCATGTCTGTGGTATTCAGTGAGTTTATAGTGGCCTTATTGTACTTCATGGTACTGACTGGTACTATTCCTATAGGGATTTAGTGTGTCTGTACTACACTATGGTACCTTTTGTGGTGTTTCTTCTCCTATAGTACCTCAATAATGTTCCTATAGGGTCTCGTAGTGTGTCTGGCTACTAGTAGTGAGTGAATAGTGACCTTACTGTACTTAATGGTACTTTTTATCTTCTATGGTATTACTGTAATATTCCTATTTGTCCCTATAGGGTCTTGTAGTGTGTGTGTGTGTGTGTGGTGCTCAGCAGTTTTTTTTAAATCTCCCATTATGTCACTATAATATTTATTATTATTGGATTATTATAGATGATTGCGTAATATTGATTTGTGTGTGTACTTTTGTTGTGGTATTTGTACAGTGGAGCAGCAAATTCACTCTAGCACTACTGTAGTTTTGTGTGCAGAGCTTCAGCCGGGGTGGGGGTGGTGAGCGCCGGGTGGGTGGGGTGGGTGACGGGTGGGTGGGGGTGGTGAGCGCCGGGTGGGTGGGGTGGGTGACGGGTGGGTGGGGGTAGGGATGAGACGGAGGAGTGAGAATTTGAGAATTTTCCGCATTCAGTCAGCTGGGACAGGAGGGGCAGGGGAGAGGAGGTACAGGAGGAGGTACAGGAGGAGGTACAGGAGGTTATCAGAGGTGGGGGAATCACCGGGTACTCCACCAAATCGTGTTTAAAGAGACGCTCGCCGTAGGAAGGAGCTTCTATAAATACACGCTTTTATTTTGTGAATCCCAATCTATGGTGGCTAAATGGATAGCAGCTGTATAGCCGGCCACACCCTGAGGCTATACACTAGGCTGTTATTTCATGAGGATCAGGAGCCGGTCCGCCTCTCCTCCCTCCGCCTAGAACATTTAAAACGCTTTATTTTATTTATTGGCGCGTGGAAAGGAAAGATTAACACGTAACGTTCAGGACAGGAGAAACATGGGATCCATCAGGCTGCTGGTTGGTAGACGCTGAAGTCCATGAGTCATGTTGGGAGAGCCTGGTCTCCTGGTCTCCTGGTCTCCTGGTCTCCTGGTCTCCTGGTCTCTTGGTCTCCTGGTCTCTTGGTCACTTGATCTCTTGGTCCTCTGGTCTCTTGGTCTCCTGGTCTCCTGGTCTCCTGGTCTCCTGATCGCTTGGTCTCCTGGTCTCTTGGTCTCTTGGTCTCCTGGTCTCTTGGTCTCCTGGTCTCTTGGTCTCCTGGTCTCCTGGTCTCCTGGTCTCTTGGTCTCTTGGTCTCTTGGTCTCTTGGTCTCTTGGTCTCTTGGTCACTTGATCTCTTGGTCTCTTGGTCCTCTGGTCTCTTGGTCTCCTGGTCTCTTGGTCACTTGATCTCTTGGTCCTCTGGTCTCTTGGTCTCCTGGTCTCCTGGTCTCTTGATCTCTTGGTCTCCTGGTCTCTTGGTCTCCTGGTTTCTTGGTCCTCTGGTCTCTTGGTCTCTTGATCTCTTGGTCTCTTGGTCTCTTGGTCTCCTGGTTTCTTGGTCCTCTGGTCTCTTGGTCCTCTGGTCTCTTTGTCTATTGGTCCTATGGTCTCTTGGTCACTTGGTCTCTTGGTCTCCTGGTTTCTTGGTCCTCTGGTCTCTTTGATCTCTTGATCTCTTGGTCTCTTGGTTTCTTGGTCCTCTGGTCTCTTGGTCTCCTGGTTTCTTGGTCCTCTGGTCTCTTTGATCTCTTGATCTCTTGGTCTCTTTGTCTCTTGGTCACTTGATCTCTTGGTCTCTTGGTCCTCTGGTCTCTTGGTCTCCTGGTCTCCTGGTCTCTTGGTCACTTGATCTCTTGGTCCTCTGGTCTCTTGGTCTCCTGGTCTCTTGGTCTCCTGGTCTCCTGGTCTCCTGGTCCTCTGGTCTCTTGATCTCTTGGTCTCCTGGTCTCTTGGTCTCCTGGTTTCTTGGTCCTCTGGTCTCTTGGTCTCTTGATCTCTTGGTCTCTTGGTCTCTTGGTCTCCTGGTTTCTTGGTCCTCTGGTCTCTTTGTCTATTGGTCCTCTGGTCTCTTGGTCACTTGGTCTCTTGGTCCTCTGGTCTCTTGGTCTCCTGGTTTCTTGGTCCTCTGGTCTCTTTGATCTCTTGATCTCTTGGTCTCTTGGTTTCTTGGTCCTCTGGTCTCTTGGTCTCCTGGTTTCTTGGTCCTCTGGTCTCTTTGATCTCTTGATCTCTTGGTCTCTTTGTCTCTTGGTCTCTTTGTCTCTTGGTCCTCTGGTCTCTTGGTCTCCTGGTTTCTTGGTCCTCTGGTCTCTTGATCTCGTGGTCTCTTGGTTTCTTGGTCTCTTGGTCCTCTGGTCTCTTGGTTTCCTGGTTTCCTGGTTTCTTGGTCCTCTGGTCTCTTGGTTTCTTGGTCTCTTGGTCCTCTGGTCTCTTGGTCTCCTGGTCTCTTGGTCTCTTTGTCTCTTGGTCCTCTGGTCTCTTGGTCTCCTGGTTTCTTGGTCCTCTGGTCTCTTGATCTCTTGGTCTCTTGGTGTCTTGGTCCTCTGGTCTCTTTTCTCTTGGTCCTCTGGTCTCCTGGTCTCTTGGTCTCCTGGTCCTAATCGGACTTTAAGATTAGACTTAAAGAATATAGTAGAATGGGTTTTCTGTTGAGGCAGAACCAGCAGGGCTCTGTGACTGAAATACCATCAGACCTGAGATGAGTTATCATCTCTCCTGCTGGATGAAAGCCTCGTATCTCCACAAAGTTGAGGATGCGAGATAAAAAAAACACCTTAATTGACCAGAAGTTGCTACACTGGGTATTGAACGGGTTTTGAACGGGTTTTGAACAGGTTTCCCAGGCCTGGGGCTCCTGAAACTCAAAACACCCCCGTTGGAGTTGCCAGGTTTTCACCCAACAGCAGCGATATTGGCTCTCAAATATTTGGTGTGCTCGGTTTATCGGCCCTGTCGTGTAAACAGCCTCGATAGTACACACAAACTCAGCAAGATAAGACGAATCAAGCGCTCCTCGGGATTCTGTTTTCAGGCGTTCATTACAGTCAGGACGGTTTGGCGGCGGGAGGGAAGTCGCAGGTAAACTAGAGGAGGTTAGATAAGGGGGGGGGGGGCGACACTAAAAATGATTACTGCCATAAAAATAAACCTCTTTATCTCATTTCCTGCTCATTAATAGACATCCGCCTACTAAATACTGACCTTCTCCAGACTCGCCTCTCTTTTTAACCACTGATTGAATAGATTTTATTCTGAAGGTGTACACAACATTTTATGTTGAAAACCTTCATGTTTAATTGCTTTTGGTATTGCGTAACAGGAAAAACCCCACAGTAGCTGCATTGCAAAGGCAATATTGATCTTCTCATAACAACAAATGATTTGAGATGGGTTGTAAATGTGTTGCTACTGGAGCGCTTTTCTTAGTTTAGTCTGTTGGGTGCGTTCAAAACCTCCATGCAGTTCAAACGTATCAAATAAAAGTCAGACTTCTACAGCCCGAGACGTCACTCCATCCTGCAACCCGTTACAACTGTTGTTCTCCTCCTTCATACCAATTTAAAACTCAGCATGATGTCAAACACAAGCGTCTTTTAAACCACTTTAAAGAAATCTAAACTTAATTAAAAGACTTGAAAAATGACGAGCCGTATCACCGCTGAACCGGATGCTCTGGTCAAACCGGTCATCATTCAAGAGCTCTTAAGATCTGGAGCATCCAGGCGGTAAACGGCCCTGCAAAGGAAAAAGACACTAACTTCAACTTTGGTCAAAATGAAATGTTTTTTGTTAGTCGGTGTTGCGTAAGAAGATGAAGAGCACCCTCTATCTAGGTACAGGAAAAAAAACACATTTCTAATACAAATCATTCGACAAGGCAGGAAAACATGTACGTCCCTCTGGTCTTCATAGGGCAGTATCGGTGATATCGCTTCGTCATCCAAGGACTTAAGAAATGTCCTGATTTGTTTCAGTTTTTGTTCATCATTTTTCTTGCAATACGATATGAGAGAGGAACGAGATGCATCATCCCTCCAGGTTTCATCAAAACTACAGCAGTTTAGAGATCAAACCATTAAATCAACTGATGGTTCTTAAGGCAAAACAACGAAATGCTTCCAACAAACTGCAAACTCTGGATTTTAGAGGTATTGATTAGTGATTTCCTTGGTGGATGTATGAGTAGATGCGTCCTGTTCACGTGTCCTACTAGAGCACACATCAGATGGCAGCTCTGAACCTGGAGGTCCACGTGCCCACGGTCCATGTGTGTTTAACTGTGAAACTTTATTACATTTTCCAGCATTTTCCACTGAACTTTTATCGTCAGGCAGAGGGGTTTATTTACATCCCATTAATACACAACTTTATTTTGTCTGATTTCATGTTCTGAGTAACTGCAACTGAGAAGATGACTTGTTTCTTATTTAGTAGCATTCAGAATTCAAATGTTTTAGATAATGAAATATAAAAAGTTGAGTCATGGTGACCTTTTGAAATATGAAACTGCTTCCCTTCTGCAGAGCGGCGTTGGGCTCCGTTCTGTTGGGGTGCATTGTGTTGCGTACTGTAGATTTACATCAGTCTGAGTATGGCGACTGTGAGATCGCAGCAGGAAGTTCGCTCTCTTTCAAGGTCGTACTTACTCATTCATTCTGTCATTCGTTTTACAGTCAGAAACTAAAAATGTTGCTTGGAAAGGAAGTGTGATTGTCTGTTTTAGACGTGAAACCGGGCATAGCAGGGAGAAGTGAAGGGTTTCAACAGAATGATAAAAATATATAGAAATAATATAGATGATTCCAGTCTCAAATACCTGAAGTGTTTTTCCACAGTGAGTTTTACATTTGGTCATTCACCTGCAGTCATTTTGTAAGAGCAGGCGTCACGACACCAACATCACGTTTGGTTATTGGCGGTGTCAGCTCTTCAAATGTTGAGATGTATTGTGAGTGAGTGGTTATCGCTGGCTGGAGATATGACTCCGCCATGCCGGTTAATCTTTAACATTTCTTCTCTAAATTGTTTAATATATTACAATATCCTGTTGCCCTCAGTGCTGCCCGTGTGAATCACTCTCCTCCTCCATGATGGTGTAACTTCATGGTTAGGGATTGCCCTGATAGGATTCTGGTGAATTCATGGGTTGGACCTCGTGAGAAGAGGCTCAATATAATACGAGACATTTCCATTTTTTTTTTCTTCTTCATCAGGAAACATTATACACATGTCACATTATAGGGACTATCTTTCAAAATGGCATATTAGCATGGTTAGCATTCTTGATTGAAAACAATGGGTCCTGCTAGCCAAAAGCACATACACCCAGTGGTTTAAACAAGGAATGCTAAAACCCTAACAAGCAGTTATGGTTGTCTGCAGCGCCCATATAAAAACAGTTTCCCCAACATGGTAACAACTGTAAGACAAAGCGCCCAAAACAGACATTCCTGTGATTGTTTATTTTTGAATGTGTGTGTCTGTACATGAAGGCTTGACGAGGTCAGCGTAATTAGAGCGTGATTATTATTATTATTATTATTATTATTATTATTATTGTTTTATATGTGAATTCAGTAGCAGATTACATGATTGGTTGAATCAGTTTGAACAGATTGATTGTTTCATGCTCCTCACTGAAGCTTGGCAAACTTGAATGGGGAGAAAAAGGAACTCGGGTCAAAATGTTAAAATCTTTATAAAAGGCAATGAATTTTTTTTTTTTTTTTTCATTCATTCATGGCCGTGGCATTCGTGATCTTGGGAGGTCAGCAGGCTAGCTAAGTAGCTTACCTGGATAGCTATAGACTAGTGTGGCTAGCTTGAAGTTGGAAGGTCAGCTAGGCTAACTAGATAACTTGGATAACTTAGTTAGTAGCAGGCTAGGCTAGGCTACATAATATTAGCTAGCTCCTCTCTTACCTCTTTCCTTTTTCTCTGGGCTTCAGTCTAACGTTACTTAGCCAGAAAAAATGCATAAGGCTGAACTAGAAGGCTGCAGGCCTCTGGTGACTTTTCAGACCTAACAAAGTCAGCTGAAAACAATCAATTATGACAAATAAGATGTTACAGAACACAACCAGATTATTTCTGCCTCTAAGAGATGTAGAACCAAAACTCCAATCTGCTGCTGAGCTACACAGGGAGCTGAACCCCTAACCCTCATATGATGGCGCCATGCTTGCCCATTGAGCCACATTGACCATGACCTATCCTCCTCAGTGATGCACCCATAATCCCTCATTCACATACATCCTCTTTGTGTCCCTGTCAGTGGTTGGGTGCTCCCTCCTGCCTGCGGGGCGGCTATGCCTTCTATAAGTCGGTGAGCAGCAGAGCCCAGCCCGGCGGCCCGGCCCAGGTCTGGAAGCTGGGGGAGTTCTACTACGTCCGCTGTGGAGACCAGGAACCCGTCTGCATCGCCGAGGTGAGATATCCCACTGTGGGGGGTTACTCGGGTCTCGGTGGGATTAAAGCAGCGGTTCTCAACCAAATGTCAGGCCCAGGTGACCGAACGCTACGGCAGCTCGCTTCACTCATTAGTTCCCCCTATCTGGTTGTGCTGAACAGTGAAGTCAGTGTTTGGTTGGAAAGAAAATACATACTCTTGGTTCATGGATACGTTGACATTTTGAATGGCTGTTGGTTATTTGTCTTCACCGGACTTTTGTGGAGAGAAGTTTCAACATGGCTTCAAACCACCATGTCCTTCAAATTGTCTAAAAAAAAGAAGAAGAAAAAAGTGTTGTTAGCATTGCTCCTTGATACCAAGGGCTTCCTGCTAGCTGCATGCTAACAAGTGTCGAATGAAAGCTGATCAACTGAAATTCAAAATTTTGCAGTTCCCTTTTTAAGAGGTGAGGCATTTTCACTTTTAGTTTGTTTCTTTTTATATGTTTATAGTATATTTATTTTTCCTCTTTGTTTGTTCTCACTATTTTTCTCACTACACTTCTACACTGAGAGGACAAAACATAAGGACAACCTGCTCTCCATGAACCAGGCTGAGCAGGTGAATCCTGATTGATTTCAATATTAAACCCACTTCAGTCATGAAGGGCAGATGGAGATGAAGGAGAGGAGACGTTCAGGAGGGTTTTAGTCTCTTGACAGACATGGACATGGATTGTGAAGAATTGGGAGCAACTCAACAGTAGGAAGGACGTCTAAATATTTTGTACAGTGAGTGTATGATCACTGAAATAAACTTAAACTACGTTCTTTATCTGTGTTGATGAAACTACAGATTGAACAGGAAGTCCCACATGAGCTATAGAAGACTATTGAGTGACTATTGAGCCTGTATCCCACAGCAAAACTAAATTTAACCAATTTAGGTCACAAGGTGAAAAAGTGAGATCACATGTTCTTGATTAGTCTGCATTGAATGTTGGGCTGAAATCACTGCATTGGAAATCATGAAGGACTTCATTTATATACACTCTGTTTGTCCCTGTACACTCTCTCTGACCATGAGCCAATCACATCAAAGCAAAACAATGGCTCTTTATCAAACTGGCTCCTGATTGGCTGGTTGTTAGGCTGCTCTGCACAACGTGGTGGCATCTAAACTTCTCCATTGTCTGGATGGTTAACTAGCCTGACGTTAGTAGGAGGTTAATGTTATTCCTGTGTGGCGACACGTGGCAGGCGTGAGGCCAGTAAAAGAAAGAACAGAAGACCGCTGAGCAAGTGAGTGAACAATAGAGAGGTAGGGACCTGTTTCTTTGAGCATTTTATATTAATTATTTTGGCTGGTAAAAAATATTCTTGGCAGGTGATTTAAATTTTTTTATTTTTTATTTACAAGTCCTTGGTTTATTTCAGACATTGCTCAGAAGCTTATAACAGGGTTGATATGTTCGTGGAAAACCTGGAAAAGTCATGGAATTCAAAAATTGTGTTTCCCAGGCCTGGAAAAGTTATGTAAAATGGAACATGTGCATATAGGTTTGGAAATGTCATGTCATGTTGCTGATCTTTTTTTTCCAACCAGTGAAATGTTGAATGTTTCTTGGCTGCTTGTTGTTCCACTTCCCTTTTTGAGGAATAAAAACCCAGATCAGAAACGTCCTGATAGTATCGGTCCTGAGATATAGTGGTCGCAGAAATAAGACCTGGACATTCACATCACATGTTCAACGGAGGACAGAGACTCTGATGAATGTCGGTCATGGAAACTGTGCTAAATGTCGTGGAATAAGTCTTGGGAAAGTCATGGGAAAGTGTAAGACCCTGTTAGAAACCCCTCACCCCCAGAACAGAACAATGGTATAAAACCAACATATAAATAAGAATTGGGGGAAACTTCATACTTTGTTTTGTTAGTATTAAGCATGATGGCGACCACTACCAGATCTGAAGTTTTTCCAGTGTGAGCATTTTTCCTGATTGCTTTTATACACGGGGTGACACCACAAGTAGGCCACATGTATTTTAAAATCAGAGTAATCAGAGAAAAACTATTTCAGTCATTCAGGTCAGTGTGGACCTGTCGCCAGGTCGCTGGTTTGAATCCTGAAAAGGCTGTGTCTGTGTCTGTATCTGGACGGTGAATAAAATGCTCTCCCATCCCTAAAAAGTAATATTGAGCTTCCTTTTAAAGGAATACACCGGAGGTTTTTCCTTTTATGTGATAAGAACATAACCACCAAAATCATCCAATTGTGTCTGGCAGATTGCTCCAGTGTTCCATGCTAACACTTTAGCATACACAATGTTGATAGGAGGCTCCATGCTAACACTTTAGCATACACAGTGTTGATAGGAGGCTCCATGCTAACACTTTAGCATACACAGTGTTGATAGGAGGCTCCATGCTAACTCTTTAGCATCCACTATGCTGATAGGAGCCTCCATGCTAACACTTACATTACATTACACATACAACTTTTTTTACCTGCAGAATAGAGATGTTTTTAGGGTGACATAATTCTTTGACATGAATTCCTACTGTGCATCATAGTAGGCACTATCAAATGTATGTAAGTTACAGGAATATACGGTATTTTTTTGAAAGGTGTCATTTTATCAGGTCCAGTCTGTGTGGGCTCATGCAGTGTGATCTCACCAAGACTGTAACCCGAGAGTTTAGCCTCAAGGAGGAAGAAGAGGAGAACGAACTAAGAGACATCACTTTTAACAATAACAGCTTCCACTCCCGTAGCGTTTACACCAGTAGGTGTTCACCTGGTAACGGCGTCACTTCAAAACACGTTTGTAATGTAAATGTGGACTGTAGCTTCTGTGCCTCTAGGAGCAAGAAACAACAACACACGTATAACTGTTCTGGGTGAAGGGTGAAGGTGTTACGGGTGTAGCCCCTCGTCTTCATGACTCTATTGTCCTGCCTGGTGGTGTGAACCACCAGCCGTCTGACCTGCCCCCGTCAGGCCCCACCATCACTGTCTTGTCTAGCACATCTGATTAGCACACTAGCTAACGTCTCTAGTACAAGCTAGCGTTAGCAGTGGCTAGTAGTCCCATGTTAACAGTAACTAGTTAGCTAGCTACCAGTTAGTTGAGGTGAACTAGCTGACTCTTCTCCAGCTCCAACTCAGAGTGTTTTGGAGTAGAGACTAGGGCTAAAGACAAGACAGTTTACTGAGTCACAGTAACCTACATTTGGAGACAAATCTACCTGATCACACTGATCACTTTTACTGATCCGTTACTGGAGGATCTACAGACACACCACAACAACCTGGTTCAGCTAGCTCTCTGTTCCTTGTCTGTTATAACACATTTAGTCCTGATTTCACCTCCATGATGGTGCCAGACGTGGTTGTGAGGAGACTTGTGAAGCACCCTCAACGCGTCTGTTCAGGGTGTTGAGGCGTCTGTACTGATGAGTCTGTTCTTGTTCCTCCAGGTGACCTTACTGTGGGAGGACCAGGCACAGCGCCATCTGCTGGCCAGCGCCAGGCTGTACTTCCTCCCCGAGGACACCCCCAAGGGCAGGACCAGGGAGCACGGAGAGGTGTGTGTGTGTGTGTGTGTGTGTGTGTGTGTGTGTGTGTGTGTGTGTGTGTGTGTGTGTGTGTGTGTGTGTGTGTGTGTGTGAGAGAGACATGGTTAATTCGTTCCTTTGTTCATTAATTAAGTGTTTATTATTTATTGATCCATTCTTGATCGTTCATTATTCATATGAATTCCTTCATTGACTAAAATCAACATGAGGCTGAATCATTTTCAACTAATATAAACAATCATATTTATTATTGATTCATAAATGTTTCTTCCATTCGTTGAATGAATAAGCCCCTCCCCTCCGTTATGTCCCGCCCCAACATCCTGTTTCAACTGAAAATGCATTGAATGGAAGCAAAACGGGGGGGGGGGGGATAAAATGATTTACTCATCTGCTCAATATTAAATTGTATATTTAGGTTAAATGTATTGAGCTGTCTGGACCTTCTTCCTTCTAGTGTGTGTTATCATCTCTAATCTGGGCAACGCTCTAACAACCATGACTAACCTTGTCAGAGGAACACGCCCTTCTCTGGTGTTCACAAACATCTTTGGCTCAGAATCTCAATAGATTACGCTCAGAGTGTCGTCTTCTTCCTCCAACACGCTCCTGCCAAAGTGTAACATAAATAAAGAAATCATTTCCTCCTCTTACGTTTGAGGAAACAGGAATATTTTGTCACATGTACCGTCGGGTCATTCTGCCGATCGGGTGTCGCTCTGCATCCGCTAGATCACCCTGAGATGTAAAAGCTGAACAAACGGAAGCTAAAAACACCATTTCCTGTTAATAAGCCAAGAAGCATCAGATGGGACCCTGGTGAATATCGCTGAATGTTTCTGATTAACACGTCTCATGCAGACCACAGATCAGCCTTCACCTCCTTTGGGACAGACGCTAATGTATTACCCTCATGACTGGTCTGAAACCAGATTTTCCACATTGTGAACTTCGATATTTCCACTCCTTTATATTGTTTTTCCAAGCGGTTCTAGTCTTTACAACAATCGTGTCTTTGTTTCTACACGTGAAGAGTTAATTTCCCAAATGCTCCGATATCCATTGTGCAGAAGAGCATCCCCTGAAATTCACCGTCTTTTAAAGCTGCAGGAGAATCGGCCTGTAAAAAGCCGTTTTGTCCCCCAAGGACTCGAGTTACCCGCCGTCCTTCAGAAGTATCAATTTTAATGTTTTGCCATCAGCTATTTTACAAGAGGAACAAAACTCATGATATCTAGTATCTGTTTTCGTGGTTTTTTTCAAGGTTAGGTCCTTGTGAAGGCCCTCTCTTGTTTCCCTTCCTCACAACACGCCAGTTTAACCCTCTAGTGTGAACCATCATTTAAATGTCTGATGATATTTGACGTGCTCAGTTGGTTTAAAACAGACGTCTGTTTTAAACCAACTGAGCACGTCAAATATCACAAAATGATAAAATACGACAACAAAATGAAAAACGAAGAAAAGAGTCGCTGCTGTTTTTTGAATTTTTTTTTGAATCCGACGTTCCCTTGAACTTCCTGTGTCACCGGCCCTCGCCGCCGGAGGGCGACCCCGCCGGCTGCAGTCGGAGCCTGAATGTGAAGGCGTCCCGGTGTGTGTGTGTGTGTGTGTGTGTATGTGTATATAAAGCTCCCACCTGCCGCCGACGGGGAGGTGGAGATTTGTCGACCGAGCAGGATCGCTGACAAACCGGAATGGGAGGAGAGCTCCGAAGTTCAAGTTCCACTTTAGCTGCAGGTGGTGAACCGGGCGAGCCGCGACTCCGTCAGTCGGTCACACTGGAGATGCTGCTGGGCTACAGAAACAAACTGCTGATGTCTTATTTTTTTTCCATTTGAGGAGTTGGTTGGGTTTGTTAGTTGGTGGTAGAGGTGGTGACATAAAAAAGTGTAAGCAGCAGAAGCATGTTGGCTCCGCAGACGGACCTGAAGACTCCTCAGCTTTCTAATGCGCTGTCTTCATTCTGGAAGGAGGCGATTCCCTGGAGCTCCTCGTTGGACCGCAAATCTGTAAATGTTATTTTAACAACTGAGAATTAAAGTTACCGACTGTTCTTTTTAAAATGTACTATTTTTAAAATCTTGTTCTATTTGTCATCAGGTGTCACTTTGTTGTTTAAATGGTGGAAATCTCATTCTGGAACAATATTCAAGTTTGATCAAGAGTGATTTTTTTTGCCCCTTTTTGTTACCATGAGTGGGCAACAACCACATTTTAGAGGCATTTTGAAGCTGGCCCCTGTGGCCCCCTGGGCCCCCTGTGGAGAGGCAGGTAGAGGTTCTCCTGAGTCTTGTCGCTGCGCTGACCCCGGGTCAGCCTTATCTTCTGCTGTGCAGGCTCTTTGTCTTTCCTCACGTAAATGTCAAGGCTTTTCCAACAATCTCCAGCTGACAAGGACGTTTTTCTTTTTGAGGAAGCTGGCGCATGTACACTTGAGCTGTGTGTGTGGTGCAGCAGTATGAGTGAGTACGTAATAGTTCAATGGGTAGTTTAGTGGATTTGTTCCTCTGACGCCAGCTGAGGCTTGGTTCATGCCTTCTGTGTGGCTAGACCCACAGGAGCCCCGGCAGCACCTCGGCATCACGACGACCACGTGGCTGAAACCTGCAGTACTTCAGCTCTCCACACCAACAGGACGGAATAACCCACTGGCACATATTCTCTCTGTGTTTTCAGGATGAGGTTCTGGCGGTGTCGAGGAAGATGGTGGTGCGGGTGGAGGACCTGGTGAGGTGGTCGTGTCCTGAGCCCGCCGGCTGGAGGAGCAGCAGCCGCAAGCCCATCAACGGCGTCCACAAGCCTCCACACGGCGGCAACACGCCGGACAAAACCACCGAACCGCTCCGAGACAAGACCGAGAGTGAGTAGCCCTGATATCCCACTTTCAATAAATACGTTTCTGAGATCCCAAACTGATTCAGTCTCTACTATCCAGCTGTCAACTATCCAAGAGGAACCGTTTTCAGGGCTAGTTCCTCCGGTGGGAAAGGTCCAAGTTCCTGGAACTAAGTACCTGAGTTCCTGGAGAGTTCCTGCGGTGGAAAAGCGACTATAACCACAGTACAGAACCTCCTTTTATACTGAGCAGAGGTTATCTAGGTGTGTGTGTGCCATCTGATCATTTCCTACAAACGAATACTCGTCTTAAAGAATAAGAAAGGGCGCTAACCGGCCCCTGGGAACCACAGGACACCAGACAAATCTCAGCGGTTGGCTGTGTAATATTGTCTATTACTGTCCTGCACTGAATGAGGTCGTGTTGTCCCTGTGTGGGTCAATGAGTTCAGTTTAAGTAAGTTTGCACAAAAAGTATAAATTTAGGGAACCGGTCTCTTTTCTCTCCGTGCAGATATAAGAGCTGGATGTCACAATAAATGTGAAGTTCTTCTTTCTTGATGCGAAACAAACTACATGGCGCCGGTGGTCAGAAATCTGGCAGTGATTATTTAAAACCTGTTGATAACAGCAGAAGCTTGGAGGAGCAGGTGAACAGGTGAACAGGTTCATGCAGTCCTGAGAAATATATCGAAGTCAGACCATGTCGATCATCGGCTGACCCAGAGGAAAGTAGTATCTACAGACCTGGAGGACGTCCCGCTGGGATCCAGGGTAGAAATATGTCACCGAGACACAGTCCTGTACTTTGGTTGTACTTGGTGAATAACAATATGGTTCTGATGATATAAATATAGGATAAAAATGGAAAAATATTTCACTAGTAAAGCAAAAAATGTGTCGTTTTCATGTTGATCCATCCAGCAGAGCGCACACCCGAAGAGACGCAGCCTAATAATAAATAACAGGAAAAGGAAAAGTCGCTCTCCTCCTGTCTTGATGTGATGCATCGGTGTTTCAGCTCCAGGATGAGACAAGAGAACGCCATGCACCAGATCAGTGGTTCCCAATCCGGTCCTCAAGTCCCCCCTGTCCTGCAGGTTTTAGCTCCTGCTCTACTCGGGGCCCTTGAACCAATCAGAGGCTTCACTTTTTCACGATGTCTTAATTGGTTCAGACTGTTTTCTTTTGTTTGTTTTTGTTTTTCTCTCTATTTTATTGTAATCTTGTTTTTGTCTTCTGTGATTTTAATGTAACTAGAAAAGCGCTTATAAAATAAAATGCAAATAAAATGCAAATAAAATGTATTATCATTAAAACCTGCAGGAACCACTGAACTAGATCACTGTTGGTGATCGATTATCAATCAGCAATTAGAAAGATTACAAAATAAAAGCCATGAATTCATCAGAAGAAAAGAGTGTTTTTGCAGAATTATGGATTCTGATGAGATAGATAGATAGATAGATAGATAGATAGATAGATAGATAGATAGATAGATAGATAGATAGATAGATAGATAGATAGATGAGTATTTTATTGATCTCACATCTACCTTGTGTTGCTCCCGTCAGATGGCCTGGTGGAGCTCCAGGGGGTGAAGGTGCTCAGCTACCCCCAGTACTGCCGCTTCCGCTCCCTGCAGAGGCGCATCCAGGATGGGGCGGGGGTGCCGGGGCTCCAGGACCCCCACCTGCTTGCCCTGGGGGGCATCAGGGTGGCGCTGCCCAACACCCGGGTGATGTACTGCAGGGACACCTTCAACCACCCCACCCTGGAAAGCAACACCAGCTTCTGGTGGCAGTTCAGTGAGTGTTTCCTCCCGGGCTCCAGCCCTGTAATTATCTTGTTCTATGGGGCAGTAAAGATCGCCCTTACTGCCCCATAGAACAAGATATCTGCGGGGGGTTGGTAGGGGTGTTGATCAATAGCAATGACTCAACGATTACTTGGCCGGGTGCTGAGATGTCTGGCTTCTCAACTCACTTTCTAGTTTTAGTTTTCTTAGTTTGAAGACTCCCAATCTATTGATGTTGTTGTAATTCCCCCTGGTCGCCACTAGATGCCGATAAAGATCATAGATGACTTAATGCCCCTCAGTGACGAGTTCGGCTTGTCATTGGCTGTAAAAAATAAATAAAAAAAGGTTGGATAATGGGTCAACAGCACACCAGTTTCTTCTCACTGATGTTGAGTATTTTTTGATGGATGGATTTATTGATCCATGATTACCTGAGAGTTTTTGGGGTTTCTTGGGCCAAGATGGTATTTACCAAGTTCCACATTGCACTCCGGCATCTCACTAGATCAGTAACAAAGTACCTTAATTATAAGGAAGATCTTGTTTTAGCTGAATGCTTCAAGATAAGAGACATTTATTACAGTCATTACAGTCATTTAGCAGACGCTTTTATCCAAAGCAGATTACTAAGGTGATAGTTGCTCTAATCACTGAGTTGTCCGGGCCAATTCTGTCTCATCAGCAACTGCAACTTTCTCCTGTACTTTACAGGCAATACAGTCATACTGGCATTCTGAGGTCAAGATTTAAAGTCATGCTTCCATAAAAATGTCAAAACAGATGTTGTAGTTATTTGGCAGCACATCTTCATCACTTCCTTATTTTCATTCATGTTGATCTTTCTGCCGCAGAGTGCCCGTCTCTCAGTTTGAGAGGACGACCTCGCAAGAGGAGAGGCCGGGACAGCAGAGACTCTCCGACCTCCAGCCAATCAGAATCCTGGATAGAGAGGATGAAGGTTTGCTCTTTAATAGTTAATTTCTCTTAAGGTTCTGTTAAAGGTTCAGTCTGTGTGTGAATATAATATAAAGTTGTACAACAGGTTGGTATGGTAGTGGTTTGACATTCTGGGTCCACTGCTAGATTGTTATATATATATATTTTTTAAGATCAATGAAATCCGACCACCTGCAAACAGGGTTTTTGTTAAAAGTGAAGGGGAGAAGCTCTTCCTGGAAGCCCAGGGCGTTGGACCTCTGTGCCCTTTATACAGCAAACCAACCCTGATCTGGTCTCCACCGGTTCAAAGTGGCATATTGAGCCAAAAGCTTTCTGCAGACCCGGACAAAGGTCAATATCACAACTGGTCCTTCTACCTGGAACTACAGTCAGAGGACCAAACATGAGGGTGACCTGCTGTTTCCATGAACCAGGCAGAGCAGGTGATCGGGTGAAAGCTGTGATCAAATCCACTTCAGTCATGAATGGCGGACTGAGATGGAGACGAGACGTTGAAGAGGGTTTTAGTCTCTTGACAGGCTTGGATTGTGCAGAATGAGGTGCAACTCAACAGCAGGAAGGAGTTCCTACTATTTTGTAGTGTATTTAGTCCAATAAAAGCAGATTAGAAGTGGCTCCTGCATGGTGTACCACACTAGAACAAGACATCTCAAGGCCTGGTCCCTGTTCTCCAGCGCCTCCTACATGTGGAGACCAGCTGGACTGTGTCATGTTGTTGCTCATAGCCAAGTTACCCACTTTCCTACTGTGCAGTCCTTGTAGGTCAGCTTGTCTTGAAACAGGTCAGCCGTCCAAAAAGTTCAGAGAGGCACATTCGACTGACGGCGACATGCAACGTCCACGTTGAACGGCAACCCAGACCAAATGTTAAATAATGTGTGTGAACGTCACCAGTTTCTAGGTGTTATTAGATCTACACACCAGGAGGACCGGCTGCAGACTCCTTCCTCCTGCAGGTTGTTGAGGGGTGTTGATATGATATAATGACCTGGTGCATTCCTGTTAAAGCAGCTTTGGAAACCGTTTTGATTGTCACAAAACGATGCCGATAGCGTCTCAGATTTCACGTTGCCGCTGTGTGTAAACATGTTTCCCCGTTGGTTCGCATCAACATCTCTTCCACGTCATAATATTTGTCGGGTGGTTTGACAAGTCTGTGATGCGTTCAGGGCCACCGAAAACACACATCAGACACTTCCAGTTCCTGCCTGAATGCCGTCCTCGTGTTCCCCCAACAGGAGAATGTGACGGGCAGCGTGGAGATGGGCTGTGAGGGGAGCTGGCTCCCCCACCCCGAGGAGCAGCTGTTCCTGGATCAGCTCCTCGCCTTCATGGAGCGCAACGGCTCGCCCATCCACAAGGTCCCCAACCTCGGCTTCAAGAAGAGTGAGTCACACACAGATCCCAATATACCTTTTTTTTTTCCTTCTCTTAATTCCTGGACCATGGGAGACCAAACACAAACCAAACACCAGGTGATGTCACTGATTAGCTCCTCCCCTCTGGTTGATGGTGATCAGTGAAATCTCCATGGCTCATGGTTTTCCAGCCGGGATCTCTCCTCGGCTGCTCCTGGCCACCCCTGACCTCTGACCCCTCTGGTGAAATGTGGACATGTATTATGCTTTTCACACTACACTTAACCCCGGGCTAACGTCTTTCTTAACCCTGGGTTAAGGACGCATTTAACACCGGGCTAAGCAGCATTTCACACTTGCATTTTTGAAAGAGGGTTAACACCGCTTTTAACCCTGGGTTAACAAACCATGCTACGAAGCAGGGTTAGCACCGCTTTTGCGGTGCTATCCTCAAAACGCGGTGCTAAGAACAATAGTGTGAAACGTTGTGGGGTTAGAATGTAACAGGGGTTAGAATGTAACGGGTTAGAATGTAATAGGGTTAGAATGTAACAGGGTTAGAATGTAACAGGAGTTAAACGTTAGCATTAAACATTAACCCGGGGTCTATAAGCTTACAGTGTGAAATCCTGAACACTGAATACCCGGGGTCAATTGTTAGCCCAGGGTTAAATAAAACTAGCGTGAAACGTGGGTTAAAGTTAACCCTGGGCTAACATATTCAAGTGTGAAAAGCCCTTAAGTTTATCTGCTGAGACATTCCTGTGCTATGACGAGGCAGCGCTCCACATTCCCTGGAAGAAAAAAAAATCCTAAAACCTCATTTTATTTTGGTCAGGAACATGCAGGGAAACTGTTTTTCAAAGTAAGAGCCACCAGGCGGCATTCTACTGGGGCGGCAGCAGCTTCACATTCCTGTTTGACTCGTTGGGCGATGACAGCCGATGACACGTTCACGCTCCATTCACCGTCCTCATCAGGGTTGCATAGTTTGACATTATGAGCAGGAAATTACATTTGCTGCTTATTTAAAATGTACGACTCCCACTGACATTTCAGTTCAGCTGATATAATCTAGTTATATCAGCTACCAGACGTCAGGGAAGTGGCAGTCAAATGCACACACCTCAAGTAGTTCACAGATTTAAGAGCATCCGAATGTGTGACCATGTAGTTTTCATCATGTGATCAAGTGGAGCGAGGCGTTGTTGTTCCTCCTGCAGCCTGAAGCTGATTTCTGCCACTACCGATGTTATTAATCTGTGTCTGGTGTTCCCACTGCTGCATCGTTCCTCCAGTGTGTTGTTCAGACCGGCTGGTTTTCATGCTGTCTGTCCTCTCTGTCCCCAGTCGACCTCTTCCTCATGTACTCGGTGGTCAAGCGGCTCGGAGGCTATGAGAAGGTGAGCGGCCATCACTTTACCTCGCTGTCAGAATAAAAGCACAAGAACACACAGGACAACACGTTTCTTGCTGCAGCGGTTGATAGTTTAAGTTGAAAGTTGTACAGACCACATCTTTCTGTCTGTCTTTCCATTGGTCTGCTTGTGACCCTTTCTGTCTGTCTGTCTGTCTGTCTGTCTGTCTGTCTGTCTGTCTGTCTGTCTGTCTGTCTGTCTGTCTGTCTGTCTGTCTGTCTGTCTGTCTGTCAGGTGACGTCGGACCGTCTGTGGAAGGTGGTTTACAACGAGCTGGGTGGATGTCCTGGCAGCACCAGCGCTGCCACCTGCACCAGGAGACACTATGAGAGGTCAGACAGGAACAAGGGAGAATACGATATCAGAAAATGTTTCATCATCTAAACCATCAACGGTAACCGTCAGGTTTTGGTGTCAGCCAATCAGAATCAAAGAGCAAGGGCTTCTTTCTAGACCGACAATCAACAATCATACATGAGAAATCCATCGGAGGAGAGAGACCAATTTCTCCACCGACAGTAGCCAAGATAGACCAGAATGCAATGCAGTAGACGAGATAGACCAGAATGCAATGCAGCCACAAGACATGTTGGGTTTGTCTGGGAGGTTTAGAAAGGTCTCCATTTCGTTCTGGGTGAGAAAAATTGATAGTTTTCTGATCGGAAATCAATTGAATATGCAGTTGAAGCAGTAGAAAAATGTACACGATAATACTTTTAATACTTTTTTTAGTAAACCAAACCTTTTGTGGTACAAATTGAAAGTTTATTTGCCAATTTGCAATGTAAATGTTATTCTATTCTAAGTTTATTCTATGGAATAAACTTCTTAAAGTTACTAGGTGCTTATCTTACTGTTCAGCGGTCATTGGGTCTAAATGTCATATTGAAGTTTTTGTATAAATCTGAAGTATTTATTTGTATGTTTTCATCCATGTGATACTTTTTGTATTTGAGCCCAAAGCGTAAAGATCCTAACAGTGAAGTAATCCATCTCTTTGTGTCTCAGGCTGATGCTGGCTTATGAAGAGCACGTCAAAGCTGGAGGGTCAGACCTCAAAGTCCCAGAATCCCCCTTGGCTCCCAGGGCCAGAGGGATACGGGGAAGGAAACCACTACCGAGGGGCCGGAGACCGGGGGCCAAAGCCAAGGAGAAGAAGATGGTAACTCCTCCTCCTGCGCCTCCTTCTCCTACTGTAAGTGTCGGGAAGCGTAGAGGGTTTAGAAAATGTTTTTAAAAATATATACATTTTAAGGCATTTAAAAGTATCAATCTCTTAAATTAGGTCTTATATTTCTCTGCATGTCCACTTTTAGATTAATCCATAACAAGGTTAGTAGCACGATATCCATCCTGTCTGCTTTACTGAACACAGTCAGACTTCATGCCCTTTTATAGTTTGAGTTCTCATTCCCTGTTAGAGCTGTTTTTTCCAGCTTTGTTTCTTTAAGTTGCCGTTAAGTTCAATTCCAGGCATTAAAAAGGTCTTTTTAAAAAGTCTTACATTTGTGTTTATGAAACCTGCCAATGCCCTGACATGGGTCTGATCAGTGAGGAATGGTGTAGGGTTAGAACCTCCTGGAGGTGTATTGGTCTGTTGTTTGCAAAAGTTTGAACAACCCTTTATTTTTCTATGGCCAGAGAAATATTCTTAGAAGTGGGCAAGAGTAAGTAAGGAGTAAGTGAAGCTCTGCAAGGAGAATTCCGGGATTTTTAAACCTGGCCTCTATATCCACAAAATCACCTATTATACTGAAAAATAGGTCCAAAAAGTTTGGGAATTGCTCCGGTAGATCGCCTCAGTCGGGAGTCGCGAAAAAGGCTCAATGGCTGCAACATAATCTGTTGGGGCATAGAGGTGCGGTCAAAGTACGTCCACTAAAAGTGCTTGATTTTGCCACTGACAGGCTCAGATTGTTATTTGTGTGTCTGACAACATTACTGAAAGGATCGCTACAGAAATAGACCTTTTTTAACCAGAATACTAAAGTCTAGCTTAAGGAGAAGTGAAATGGACAGTGGACAAAGGTAGTCTATAGTGAGAGGGTTCACTTGTTGCAGGAAGAGGAAGGTAGAAACCTGACAAAGGTATTCTATGAAAGCTGCGCAAAGTCTTCCTCAACATTTTGTTGGCACAGTTCGGAAATGCGCAAAAACAAACTGTTTTATCTTTGGGGGAAAAAACAAATACTCTAAACTACGCTTTCTGTACTCCAACACGTGTCTCCAACGCTGATTTATGTTTCCACCATCCTCTTCCTGCAAGAAGTCAACCCTCTTGCTTTCATAGACCACCTTTGTCACATTTCCAACAACTCTGAACTCTGAAATCTCGCGAGAGCCAATCTACCGAAGCAATTCTGAAACTTTTTGGACCTATTTTGCGGTATAATAGGCAATTTTGTGGATATAGAGGCCAGGTTTAAAAATCCCGGAATTCTCCTTTAACACTGAAGTGCTGCGGTAGCACCGCGCTGTTGGAACTCGGAGCATTGCCAAAAGTGTTGTACACAAACATGACAAAGCGAACGTTGTCTTGTGTGTCGCGGCAGGTCGCCAGCCCCGACGGCTCGGCAGTGGTGAAGAGAGGCCGGGGCCGGCCGCCGGGCAAACGCAACAAGGCCACGCTCATCACCCAGGCCAAACTCCTGGCCCAGCAGCAGGCCAAGGCCAAAGCAGCGATCTCGCAGCTGCAAAGCCCTCCTGCCCCAGCCAGAGCCGCCCCAGCCCTGGGCGTCCAGCACAAGGTACCTCACAGGAAGTCACTTCACTGGATCATCAGGAACATTGGCTTTGCAGATAGCATGATCGAGCTCATAGCAAATCAGAACAGATACCATACAGACAAACATGCTTGGTGTATCCACTGCTAGAATAAAGGATCTTGCTATTATCACAAAGCTTGACCCGTCCTTGTTTTCTAGGTGCAGCAGCCCTTCCAGATCACCTCGCCCCAGCCCCAGCCTGCCCACCCAGCCATGCCCCCTGCCAACATGCCTCTGACCCCTGACCTCTCTCCCATGTCTGCCCCCTTCCTGCCCTTCCAGCCCAAGCCAGGGAAGGAGATGAAGCAGGAAAAGGGGGATTCCTTGATTCAGCCTCCCGGTGCCCTCCTGTCCGCCCTGCCCAGGCACCACGTGGGGGTGTCCCTGGGTGGGTTCAGCCCCACTAAAGGCATGTGTCCCCTGGATGTATTTAGAAACCGTCTGGGCCTCCAGAGAGGCTTGGAGAGCGCAGCCCTGACGCCCCAAGACCCAGCCCCGCACCCTGCCCTGCACCATCCTGCCATCTACCCCCTCCGACCCAAAAGTGGAAGCCCAGACACTCCTCTTCCCAGCAGTGACCAGCCCCAGCCTCAGTCCCAGCCCCATGCCCTTCACCATCACCACCACAGGTGCTCAGGGTGCAATGTGGACGAGGGAGCCCAGAGAGGAGGCAGTCGGGAGGGGAGGAGCCGTCCTCCTTTGCCCCCTCTCCGGGTCTTACCTCTGGACCTGGACTGCAGCATGCAGGTCACTCAGCTGATGAGGACTCGTCTGGGCTCGGCTCAGCTCCAGTCCTTCACCCGCCGACTCTCTGAGGTGCTGTCCCAGGACCTGAGCACCAAGCCCCCATGCTCCCCCATCACCCCCCCCGCCCGAACAAGCTCTGCCTCTGAACCTCAGCAAGCGATTCACGTCTAAAAGACCCCCTTCGGACGACCCAGAAGCGAGGGAGGCATCGCTGAATGGCAGCGCCACTCAACCTTCATCCAAGAGACCCAGGGACGGCTGCCCAGAGCAAACCACGCCAGAGGACTTCAGCCTGGGGGGCAGTTCCTCTGGAGGAAGTGGAGGAGGTAGAGGAAGACCAGGTTTGGAGGTTAAAACCCAGGAGGAGCCAGCGGACCTGAGCTCCCCCAGCAGGATCAGGGCCTTCCTGCTGAGTTTGCCGCCCTTCCAGGTGAAGCTGGAGGAGGACCTAAAGGGGGCCAGGTGGGAGAAGCCCCTTCCTCCGCCACCCGAGGCCAGCCCCCAGAGGACTGAGACCGAGAGAGGAGAGGGAGGAGGCAAAGTAGCAACGGAAGTAAAGAACGAGGAGGAAACGGTTGAAACGGAAAGCGGTGAAAACGATGGAAGCGAGAGAGAACTGTCGGAGGAGGACGACGCCATCAAGGTGGAGTCGAGGGTCATAAAGGTAGAGTTTGTTAAAGGTGAAGACGTTGAGATGGAAAGAGCGGATGTTGAGGAGGAGCAGGAGAACTCGGTGAGTGACTCCTCAGGCCAAATTGAGGATTTTGGTCGGCAGCAGATGCCCAACGAGGAGAAAATGGAGTGTGAGGTGGAGGCTCCTACCAAGGGGCTCCCGGGCCCCGGCCTGGCCCAGCCCACGGCCCTGGCCCTGGCCCAGCATAGCTGAACAGAGCTGGGGGCCAAAGACATTGTTGGACCTTGTTATTACCATTGTACCATTGTTAGCCATTTGTCGTCAGAAAATGATTCGCCATGTTGGGGTTTTGTCGGGTTTGGATCTCCTGGGCTGGGTTTGGTTTGAGAGGAAAACTCTTGGGGGTCTGGCTCCAGCTGAGGCCCCGTCGGGCCCTGAACCTGAATACTTGGAGCAGGGATGGGATTACTTTTTTTTTTTTTATTATTATTTTTTAACTCAACTCAACTTTAGTTTCTAATGGGGATTTCCCTTTTGTCTCCTGTTTCCTGGTTTTGGTGTCTGATCGCTGAACTGAGAAAAGCCACAGAGACTCATGACAATCACAGATCTGTTTCTCCTCTTTTGGTTTCTCTTTCTCCATCACACAAGTGACTGTGACTTTACCAAACACTGCCATAACCCTCATAACACTATCAAACCCAGTATTCAATGTTAGTGATATATTGAACATAATCCATATATCCATAAATAAATCATGTTCCACCTATGGGTGATGCTATGCATCAGGACGTCATGAATCTAGAGTGTATGGTCATTTTAAACCGTACTCTACTTCTGTAGAGGAATACTTATTTTCTAACTAAAGTGTTTAGATGTTATATGGGTGAAGAGCTCGTCAAACCTCACGTCATCGTTCATCACGTTGAATTATATAAACTCCTTTTCTTACACAGATGTGCCTTAAATTGCTTGTGATCCGTTTTATTGCTACTTTGAAATGAATTTCCTTAAAGCGATACCTTGATGTTGAACTTTGTATTGCCGAGCCGTGTAAAGACCGCCGTCACCCATTCCTCAATACTGCCCTTCAGGTTGTATTGTGTGTCTATACATGGAGATATAATTATCCACTCACATGGCCCATTCCTATTCAGGGTCACAGGGGGACTGGAGTGTATCCCAGCATGCATTGGGTGGAAGGTCACCAGTAGATAGACTCGTTCATTCTCAGTCCTCCTGACCTGCATGTCTTTTGGCTGCAGGAGGAAACTGCACACCGCCAACTCAAAGCCCTCCTGCCCCACATGGTGACGAAGCCCCGGTGTAGAGAACGTCAAGGTATCCCTTTAACCTCAACCTCACCGTGACGAGCCTCTGTTATGTCACACCGTTGGCTGGACTTGCACACCTACTGTACCGGTTGCTTCATGGTTTCCATATTTATATCAGCCGTTTTGTATCAAATATGCTATCAAAGGTTTTGTCATTTTACCCGGTGTAGCAGAATAACTATGTCAACTATGTAGCCGTTGCCATATTGTTGTTGTTTTTATTTGAATCCGCGCTGCAGATTTATCATCTTATCGAGTCACGCAGCCTGAATTCAGTCTTAAAATCCTGTGTTTCTTAAAATCCAGTGAATAACAAAATCAACGGGGAGAGATCGCTTCACTTTTCTAGCTGCTCGATTCAAGACGATCCTTGAGTTGAGTTGCACTGGGAACAAGTGAAGCTGTCTCACCCCACCAGCAGATTTATTTCCCAGCTTGATTTTAAGAAAAATACGACTAAATAAGATGAAAAAGATTTATTATTATTATTTTTTTTTAAATATTCCTATCTTGCCATCATGTGAGACAGATATCTAGTTTGTCTGTGAATGAATGCATGAGTGGTTTTCTGTATACTCTATATATAGTAGCTAGGGAAATGTATTGACGGCACCAAAGGACCTGTACGACTCCACCGAGGGTTTACAGACTCTAAACTCCTCGACTCTAAGAGCCACACACACAACAAATAGCATTTAACTAACACTTACTAAGCTACTTACTGAGACTCGTGTCTTATCAAGAGCATTTCAAGCTATCATGAGTTATGTTGTCTTACTGCACGGCGGCTCGTTCTGCTGAGGTGATTTCACTTGTTTCATGAGAATGTAGGTTTTTTTTCCGCCCCATTTACTGAGAAAAGCTGCAGCAGTACCAAGAACAACCAAGTGAAAGACTTTTTTTTTCCTCAGCGCATGATTATGAAATCTCTTCACCGCTGCAGTAAGACTTTAAAAATATCTCAACAAGCCTGGAGAATCTCAAGACACAAATCCATGTTTATTGTCACTTTTTGAGCGTGCATTAATGTCTTCATCTGGTTCGTTCTGTTATTAAACCTTTTATTTATCCAGGAAAGGTGTTTCTGAGCGTGCATGCTCGTTTTCGGGCCGACCGGTTTTTACCCTCGAGCAGCAACACCCATCCACACTGGGAGCTGCCCAGTGCAACCACAGCCTCACTGTTGAGCCTCTGGGAGCCGCCCAGTTTAGCTCCCAGTGGCTCAACCTGTATCTCTTGAACGTTTGCCTTAGTGTTTTTGTTTTTGTTTTTTGTTGTTCATGTTTTGTTATGTTGATGACGAGGTGCCATGAGGGTAAAAAGGCCCGGCGTGTCGGGGAGGGGAGGTCTTCTAGTCTAGCGCTAGGCGACATGCTGAAGCAGAATGACCGTTTCTTGTTTAGTTGAATAGTTTGTTTTTTTTCTTCCTTGGTTATTTAAACGTTTAGTTTTTTTTAAAGGTTTCTTAGGTTTCTTATAATTTCATTTTTCCATTGATAAATATAAAGTTGACGATGTAATGTTTACATTTTGTTATGCATGTCGAGTGTTTTCCACGCTCTGATACTTTAGCGTCGATCTTGACTGGCACTGCTTGTTTATGGAAAGTACTTAAAATGAAGTGCCTAATATACTAAAAAAGAGAGTTTGGAATTTTGGGATTATCATGTGCAAAATGGAAAGCAACGGAGGGACTCGGATCATCTGGCCTACATGCTGTCGACTTGAACAACTGCTACTGTTGTCCTGTGATATTTTATTTTATTAAACCTGTGTTAAAACCTGTCCAGAGGGTTATTTCAAGAGGGAGGAGCAGGTTCAGCGGCAGCTATCAAAGCAAGCTGGACTCTTCAGTGTTGAACAGCAGCGACACCTAGTGGCTGTTTGGGCTCATTGGGCCTCAGAGTGGCACTAGACCTCTTGATGTTTAGAACGACTGATCAGATTAAAGGTGCTGTGTGCCGCATCGTAACAGAAATAAATCAACACATTAAGCCAATGAGACCGTCACTGAGATCAATGGCAGCCTCTCCTGGATTGCTTTACGGCACAAAACAGGAAGAGGGCGCTGTTGCACCACCAAGCTAAGAGTTTCTTGCAATGGTGGAAGGAGTGAAAAGCCACTTCAACGTGTTTATCCTCTTCAGTAAAGACGAGGAGAAAACCGTTGACCGACCAAGCAAAAAAAAAAAATGCTCTTCGTGACAGGAAGCAGTGGGGCTTATGGGAAATGTAGTCTTAAAACAATATCACTGGTGTGAGATAGAGGCTACCAGTCGTCTCCACTGTGGTCTCATTGGTTTACAGTCATACCAAGGTATCAAGTCATGTGACAGTGATGTCTTGATGAAGAGACGCCACGCTGCACCTTTAACTTGGTGTTGGTCTGATGGAGGTCTCAGATCTCCTCGTCTCGCCTCCTCTTCTTGAAATACCCCTTAGATCAACCTGGAATGGAAACCCCCTCTGTCTGATATTCCTGTCTGTTGAAGTTCTGCTCAGTTGGACCGAACCGAACGGGCATTTCCTCCCATCGCTGATCTCCCACAGACGGCTGCCATAGTGTTTGATTTGGATGGAAATGTCCTTTCTGTCGATTCAGCGTTGCAGGACTTCAGCACAAACCCTGATTTAGTTTTTCTATAACCGGTGAACCGTTGGCTGTCAGGTACCATTCCGTTTTAACACTGTATATTTATAATAAAGTTAATCTGTTCTTAAGGACCTGGATGGTGTTTGATTCTGTTAAAGTTCAGAGAGAGACGGGATCTGGACCGGGGTGTCCTGGGTACACATGAGATGGAAAAATATTCATAAATCTTTTGGGATTTTTTTCCCCCCGATACTCAAAAACTATTTAAGGTCTCAAAGGTCTTAAATTGAGTAGCATCTCTTATTGTGCTTTAATTTCATGCCATATTTTGGAATGGAACTCTTAATATCGTCCAGACCTTCGATTCTTCCGCGTAGATTAAATATAAAATGCATGGAAACCAAAATGGAGGGAACAGTTGTCGCTATGAAGGTGGGATCAGAGGACCTGAAGGAGCCCCTCTGTGTCCGAGTCTGAAAGACAAACAGCAGATGGAGACAAGACAAACGTCGATGTTGGTAAGTAATGGATCTGGCTTTCCTGTTTCCACCGTGTTGTTTCTGCTGCCATCTCTGTTGTTGTTGTTTTATTTGTTTTGAGGTGAATTATTCTCATAAATCTCTTTAGTTTTGTTGTTATTTATCTCACCTGGTTGCATCTTTCTGTGTTTTTAAATTCATGGTATTGTGTGCAGTTGTCTTCTATAGTTTATCACCACTAGATTATTCTGTCATGGTGTATGATGCTGCAGATTAACAGAAGACGTTGAAAACTGATCCTGGGTCTGAACGAGCTCCGGTAAGCATTTGATGTTTCAGCTCATTTGCTCTCCTGTTTTCTTCCTCACTGTTAATTGTTTTGTTGTGTTTTCCCTCGATGAGCTCAAGCTGTTCCTCTGATTCCTCCGACGCTTTAATGGAGACGCCGCTGTCGGGCCGCCGGTGAGATGCACGCTGGGAAAATCTGTTCTGTTGGCCCGGAGCGAAGCACTTACCCCCCCACCCCCCACCCCCGACCCCCCCGACTGCTCCGGTAGATCCAGAAAGACTTGGGACTGGAGACGGGCTGTACTGGACCCCCTGCTGTGGATGTGTGAAACTGTATTGGTGTGAAGCAAGATGCTGCTGACGGCGAATGTGCTCATCACACACACACACACACACACACACACACACACACACACACACACACACACACACACACACACACCAGTGAAGCTTGACTAAGTGGAGCCCATCCCACCTAAGGGAGACGCTGTGGATTCACCCTATTTGACCTAAATAAATTGTGGACACTGGCGGGAAATCTTCTGGGTGTGCAGGAAGTGACAAGTTTACATTTAACAAACTGACCCTGACCCTCTTCACCACCTCCACACTCAAAACAGAGCGGTTTACTTGCATGAGGTTGCATGAGGGTTGATGAAGCAGTTGAAGCAGTTCCCTCTCCCGGCCACCTGGGGCCGCCACAACGCGCCTTTACACGGTGCAGCTTGAAACCAGCGGCGACGCTCCCGTCTCGCTGCTGGACGCATTCCTGCACACATTCCTTCCCCGCCAGGACGTGACTCCTGTGTGAGCGGTGTGTTTGGGAAAGGACGTCCAGCGTGTAAACACTCACACCAGAGAGGAAGTGGACGCATTCCTCAGTCCGCCGCTGCAGCATTGTTTGCTGCACGGCGGGCTGTGCATGAGACTCGACCAGCTCCTGACTGAGACGCTGGAAACCTCAATACAGCACCGACAAGGAAAGGCAGGTAGGAAGGTACCTTATTAATCCCCGGGGGGAAAGTTCTTTGTTACAGCAGCCGAGGAATAGAACAACACAACTAAAAATAAAAATAAAGAATAAAAAATATATAAAGCTGTATGCAAAAGAGTGTGCAAAAGGAAAAAATATTGTAATGTGCGGTGGGCAGATGCAAAAAGTCCTTCACTGTTTTGTGAAATCAGTTCAAAACAGTTTCCAGATGACTAAAGGTTTACAAACCTCAGCTTCTGCCTGAACCTGAAGGTGAACAAACGAACCAGGCGGATCAGGTGAAGCTGTGATTGGTTCCTGATTGATTTCAAATCCACTTCAGTCACGAAGGGCAGATGGAGATGAAGGAGAGGAGACGGTCAAGAGGGTTTGTGGTGAATAAAGTCAGTGTGCCCAGCTCTCTTTCTCTGTGTGTGTGTGTGTGTGTGTGTGTGTGTGTGTGTGTGTGTGTGTGTGTGTGTGTGTGTGTGTGTGTGTGTGTGTGTGTGTGTGTGTGTGTGTGTGTGTGTGTGTGTGTGTGTGTGTGTGTGTGTCCTCAGCAGATGCTCGGGGAAGGTGCTGGTCGTCGGTGCTGCTGTTGCCGGGCGACTATTGAAAACCCATTTGAAGTGAAAATAACGGCCCGAGCTGCTGGAGTCGTACTGGTCCTGTTGCCGTGGTGGGAGACCCTTCAGCTCTGCACACAATACATATGAAGAGTGTTGCGTAATCTGGTCCTTTCCTCTTTGGTGTTGGACGTTGGAGGTTCGGTCTGATGAAACTCTCCGGGGGTTTTCCCCTTTCTTTAAAGCATTTTCTTTTACGTCATATAAGGAGAGTGATTGGAAAGATAGATGTCACGCATGTCCCAGTTTTGCACTCGGCCACCAGGATACGTCTGATAGTGGAAGTGCCTCCTGCGGTCTTGGCGCCGGTCTCAGAAAGCTTTCCTTTTATTTGTATTCCCGTCGTTCAGCCTCGCCTCCCGAGCGGTCCGGTTCTGTTTTCTAGCTTAGAGAACTCACCGCGGGGCTCGGTCTCACCGGTCTGGTATGCAGGGGTTGTATTTTTCCTGCACAGCCAGACGTTTAACCCTTCGAGGCTCATAAATATCTGCTGCTGAAGTCTTTGTCCGAGGAGAGCCGAGCGTTCGGTGTGTCCAGCCGCTTGTAGGAATTCGTGCTTCTTGCATGCTTGCTGCAGTGATGCTGCTGCTGCTGCTGCTGCTCCACCCCCAAGAGGAAATGTGTGGAAAGTCACTCCGGTGGAAGTCGGAGGCAGCTCACTACAGACCTGACCGTTGTAGAAATTGCTCGTTTTACATGGTAGCTGCACTGCTGAGAAGATACTGCATTACCCACTGAAAGGTTTCTAGCGTCCAGGCCACAGTGAGGCTGCAGAGGGTTTAAACGGTGAAGGTTCTACCACGTCTTACCAAAATAAAAGCCTTATCCTGTACATGTGGACTTCTCTGGTGCATGTTTCCGATATTTACTTAGTTTAAACATGTAATAACGGATGCTAACGCCTGGCGGATGCTAACGCCTGCCTGATGCTAAGGCCTAGCGGATGCTAAGGCCTGGCAGATGCTAACGCCTGGCGGATGCGAACGCCTGCCTGATGCTAACGCCTGGCGGATGCTAACGCCTGGCGGATGCTAACGCCTGCCTGATGCTAAGGCCTGGCGGATGCTAACGCCTGGCGGATGCTAACGCCTGCCTGATGCTAACGCCTGGCGGATGCTAACGCCTGCCTGATGCTAAGGCCTGGCGGATGCTAACACCTGGCGGATGCTAACGCCTGGCAGATGCAGGGTGGGAGGGACTTCTACAATGACCACGTTTACATGCACACCCAAAAACTAATGTGATTAAGACAGCGATGCAAGTAAGGCAGGTAAACGCCATCGCCACGCCAAGCCTCGCCACGCTCTGATTATGTTGCAGTTGTGCTTTTCGGTTGGAGTGAAGCGTCAGCAGTTGACATGTGGAGTTCCTGATTTTACTGGTATTATTAGAGACCCATCAGAACATGCATACACCTTCATCGCATTATTGCCGTGCAGGACGGACGCCTCGTCAGGGTCTCCGGCGCCCTGAGGTTTACTGCTGCCGTCATCTGCAGCACCGCTCATATCTCTGCTGACACTCTCAGAGAAATTAATCCTCAGTTTATGTTTCACCCTCTCAAAGTTTTCCCTTGAATCTGTCGGTTCGTCTCCATCACCTCCTCTCCGCAGGAAGAGGCCCGAGTTCAACGCAGTAAAAGCACACGTTGAAACAGCTCTAGGATCTGTTTGGAGCTGACATCAGGAGGTGCGGGTAGCGGCTACAGACGACTACAGACGACTACAGACGACTACTGACGACTACAGACGACTACTGACGACTACAGACGACTACTGACGACTACAGACGACTACTGACGACTACTGACACCGGCAACTTTCATTGTGTATTCAGCACGGCGAGGGGGATGGAGGCAACGTGAAGTCGCTTCTGCTCCAGCGGTGGTTTTTCCTCGGCAGCCGGTTTAACCCTCTCGCCGTTGCGTTTGCTTTTTTCTATTGTGCTGTCAAACGTACGGCGGCACCCCGGGGTCGGTTTCCTCTCTCCTTCCTCTTTATCTTCTTTTCACACGAGCAGAACCAAACCGGGACGAGGATGAGAGAACGGGCGAAAAACCAAGAGGAGGAAATAAGCTGCCGGCTTCTGTTGTTGAACCGAGCTTTTCTCTGAGCCCATCTCTGAGGAGAGGGGCTTAGGGGGGAGGAGGGGGGAGGAGGGGGGAGGGAGGGTGATGTAGAGAAACAAAGAAAAACAGAGATGGGAATGTCAATGTTTTGATGTGTTGTACGTTGAGTTGTTGCTGCTGTTACACTGATCTGAACTGAATCAGATGAAGAAAACACAAAGAAAGAGAGAAAGATTGTGATGAGACAAAGAGAGAGAGAGAGAGAGAGAGAGAGACACCAACAAGAGTACCAAGACCCACTGTTCTCTGAGACAGAGACACACACACACACACACACACACACACACACACACACACACACACACACACACACACGCAGCAAACAAAATGGTACTATGAAAACAAAGACTTTAAAGTGTCTCTCTCTCGCTCTCTCACACACACACACACACACACACACACTCTCTCACTCACACACACACACACACACTGACAGACGATGGAGGATGGAAAGGCCTCAACAGAATCTTCCCTTTTGTTGTCCGTCCGTCCACCTGGCTGCCTCCTCCCTGGGGAACTCCCGATATAGAAGCTGATCAATAAATCAATCAATACCACTCTGCTGGTGGAACAGACAAAGGGAACTGAGGAAACTGAGGAACACACTTTTCTTTTCTTCCTGGATTTGCAGATGAAGAATTAGACTCCGGAATGAGACATCAGGAATCTGTAAGTGACTGCAGGCGTTTATTGATCGTTGATCGACTGCAGGCGTTTATTGAATAAAATAATCACATTTTAGAGGATTTTAATCATATGAATCATGAATGAATACAAGGTAACAATGTCTTCTATATATATATATATATATATATATTAAGGTCAGTGTGAAGAAATAGTAAATGTACACATATCACTACAATTTGAGTTTTGTTTAGTCGATATATCAGACGTGTTAGCCACCTAGCCGCTAGTAAACCAGTGGTCTTCTGCTTTGACCTTTCAGGTGACGTTAACACATCTGATTAGCACACCAGCTAACGTATCTAGTAGAAGCTAGCGTTAGCAGTGGCTAGCAGTCCCATGTTAACAGTAATTAAACTAGCCTGCTGGCTAGTTAGCTAGCTACCAGTTTGTTCAGGTGAACTGAGCTGACTCGTGTTTTGGAGTAGAGACTAGGGCTAAAGACAAGACAGTTTACTGAGTCACAGTAACCTACATTTGGAGACAAATCTACCTGATCACACTGATCACTTTTACTGATCCGTTACTGGAGGATCTACAGACACACCACAACAGACCCCCGAGAGATGAGGTAGGACATCACTGTCAGAGCTCAGAGTGGTGAACTGTGTGGAGGTTCTGCCTGGTCTGGCCTGGCTCAGTGGAGAAGACGGACTGGACCTCCATGACGGTGCTGCTAGGAGGTCGGTGTCTCTAGGGGCCAGCGTGGCTACTACCTATACAGGTCACGTGTTATCATCAGCCTCAATGTGGTGAGTCATGGCAAAGCATTACAACAGGATATTGTTCAGCCTCAACGGCCCCTGGATGCCACGGCAGGTCATTTGCTTGTATTTGCATTTAGATTATTGAACGCAACCCATTCAAAACCTGACCGCATACCAAGCAGCGGCTGGTTGGACACGGTTCTGATGCTTCCTCCTGGACTGTAAAAGAGACTCAATACGTTGTTAAAATACAACCTGAATGTCTCAGGAATGGGAAAGTCCATGTCCATGTCCACCATTCAGCTTACTATGCATCCAGGTGGCCGCTAGCATGCCGAGAGATCCGTGGACCAAACATGCTAGTCGTAATATAAAAGGTGTTTTGTGAATACATGATCCAGGAGGAAGCACCACGTCGGACCTGTCCAGCCACACGGCCAACTTCAATGAGAGTTCCAGGTTTTGAACGAGTCGCGTTTATACTCGAGATGCACGTTCAGGTTCAGTCTTGTAGTGAGTAGGGAGACTCCACCAGGTCTTCCTCCAGGTTTTGTCCTCGAGCAAAATACTGAATCCCTGAATCCCTCAATTCTGTAGCTGACTCTGACCTCTGACCTCCCTGTGGAGGAGGCAGGAGAACCCAGAGCTTCCTTCTGGGGATTGATAAAGTGTCACATTATTATTATTAAACTTCTTTGGCTGCTCAGAGTTTAACCTCTTGATGTTCTCACCAGCTTTGTCTGGTTCTTCCACACGTCTGCAGAAAAGTTACTACAACAAGAATAACAAGAATACGGGTTTAGCAGAAAGTCCTGCCCTAATTCTGGGGATTTAGCTTCCTGGCCATGTGATGGATTAAACGAACCAATTTCTAAGTGTTATTTATTCTCTGAAGCTGGAAGCAGAGTGTAATCTCCCACCGCTCATCCTTGACGGGGTAATTTCCCCCTTTAGAAAATGGCAGTTTAGTGTCGACTCACTGTGAGGCCTGAGGAGGGATGGAGAGGACGACTCCATTAAAGCTGCATTCATAGAAATCTGCTATTGAATCAGGTATCAGTCTGTTGGTTTCAGGTTTCAAACCGTCGGTCAGATCTGCCCAGTACGCTACGACCACAGCGCTTTGCTCAACGGCACCTCGGCTTCGTTTGAGTTTCAAGGCCTTTGTGGCGAGTCGTGTCTTGTTGTTGTTGTTGCAGGTTTGAAGCCAGATCTTTGTCACGTTTCCCTTTTCCTGTATCTCAAATACATTTTCAAATAAAGCAGAAATAATTCAAGATCATCTTTAAAAAAAAAACTCCTTATTGTAGCTTTAATATGAATATTGTGAAAATATTTGTTTGTGTTGAACTTGTCCGACTCCGGCACAGCGCCCTGGGCCAAGTGCTTGCTGGGAACCGGAGCTGGAAATGGATTCCTCGGTAGGAATCGAACCCCCGACCCTGGACCCCCTCCAACAGGTGTACGGAGGCACTCTGGCCCCGCCCACCTGGACCACAACAACACCATCATCCCTCCAACCTGATCACTGCCACACCTCAGTACCTGCACTACTGCTTTAGATAGATGTTTGCACTACTTACACCTTTGCACCATATATTTGATATGTATTATATATATTTTGCACCTTGTTTATACCGTCACTACTGCTCATTCTGTACATTTCATCATCATACTGGATTTAATATTTATCTACCACTATATATATATTTGTACTCTGCACTTTTCTGCTATTTGCACTTCTGGTTAGATGCCAAACTGCATGTTGTTGTCTCAGTACTTGTACTCTCAGTACTCTCAGTACTCTCAGTACTCTCAGTACTCTGTGCAATGACAATAAAGTTGAATCTAATCTAATCTAGTCTAGTGCCTTGCTCTGGGGTTTGGATGTCAATCTCCGCTGGACAGATGTCTTCCCCGAGAACACTTAGTATCAGCACTGACACACACACACACAACGCGCGCACACACACACACACACACACACACACACACTGTCTGCAGGAAAGTACCAGGACCGAGTGGATGAAGAGAATTAATTAATGTTAACCCACTTAACAGAAGGGGGAGGGGCCGGGGGGGGTTGCTCTGGGGCAGCGCCAGATCCTCATTGGATGAGACAGCATGGACTGAAAGAGAGAGAGAGAGAGAGAGAGAAGAGAGAGAGAGAGAATGTGTTTGTGTGTGTAGAGGTGGGGGGGGGCAGAGAGAAAGAAAAGGGTAAAAAAGGGGAGTAGAGTAACGGAAAGAGAGAGAGAGAGAGAGAGAGAGAGAGACGAGTCATTAGTGAGAAGATCTTTTCTTAGAATTCCAGTAATTGCAGTGTGTGTGTGTGTGTGTGTGTGTGTGTGTGTGTGTGTGTGTGCTGGCCTGTATGCTCATGCAAATGTGCACAATGTGAGTTTGATGCCACACACAGTTGCTCGTGTGTGTGTGTGTGTGTGTGTGTGTGTGTGTGTAAAGGTGGAGCTCAATCACTAATATGACAATAAATAAATATATTTTCCACTTTATGACTGTTTATATTTCTACTGTCAGGAGCTCCATTCATTTCTAACCTGAACATTAAAAAGATGGAGAACTATTTTGTAAAAATTGTTTTCCTGCAAACATGTTGATTGAGACGGTGTGAAGACTGACGGGTGAACCGGGCTTCACCCTGCAGCACCACATCCCTGTTTGTGCTATTCACCCCCCCACCCCCCCCCCCCCACCCCCGGGTGCCAGTCCCATGCCCCATTATCCTACTGAGAGCAGGGCGAAGGTATGTGGGCTGAGCGCCAGCCGAGCCTGGGAGAGAAACTCAGAGGCTACCGACGCTGGGTTCAACTCTCTATGGCAGGCAGGTTACCATGGCAACGACTCGCTGATGTCAGATGGGGAAAAAAAACTCCTAAATGTCAACTTCTTCAGGAAATGAGAACAAAACAAACCTTATTTTCGGTGTATGCTTCATTGGTCGGTGAGACTGTGCAGGTTTGTGAGGGTTTCTCGGTCGTGACGGTTTTGTTGTTGCACAAATAACATTCGATTTAAATAGAAACACGACAATCGCCAGATCACACTCAACGCTTCTGGGGAGATTATTTTAATGCATCTCAGCTTGACGAGATAATATGAGGAAGAGAAAGGGGGGGTGATGTTACAAGGATCATGAGACTTTAATACAGTTCTTTAAAATAAATTTGGTCTTAGATGTTCATTTTTTTGTTTTCTGCTCTTTATAGGATTTGGTTTGATATTTAGAAACTTTTCATTTCATTATTTTTGAAAGCATCTTTGCTTTACAGAGTGTTTTTACACAGCGTGTTTTTACTACTACAGTTACTGTAGTAGTAAAGGTCAAGGGTCAGAGCCATAGTGCCCTGGCAGTGATCGACCTGTTGACCTGTGGTCCTGTAAGAGAGAAGGTCTGGGAAGGAAAGGAAGGAGGAAAGAAAGACAAGATAGACAAGAGACCAGTTTTGTCTAAACCAAATCTTTGATAACTTGATATCCTGTTTAATTTGTCAACTTGATGTCAAATCAAAGCTGATGTGTTTTACCGACGCAGACGGAGCCCAGATCTGACGGAGCTGATACGACGGCTTACACCGGCGCTGGAAATATAACGCCAAAATAAAAGTTTCTTCCTGCATCATTTTGAGAAATCGGCACCTAAATATCTCTCTGACATCAGGTCAGAACTGATCCCAAAGCTGTTCTCATTGGAATAGTGAAAATGGGGTTGCCATTGAATTTGGCAACCTCCTGCGTGTCGGCGTCTATGAAAGCGTGTTGGGCGAGCGCCCGCCAAGGAGGAGGAGGATGCGTTCCCCGGCGGAACGAGAGTATCGCTATCACAAAGTAGTGACACTGAACTCGGTGTGTCAAACGCTCGCTTGGGAATGCAACCCTGACATGGACTTGAGCGTGACAGACTCAGACTCGGCTCCGGGGCCCGGATCCCAATTACCAGCCGTCCTGCAGGAACTGTGAGCGGCAGCCAAAATCTACATACGGCTCAGACATCCTCTCCCCGTTCCCCAGCAGCCCCCTGGGCTCCGAGCTGCCGCTGAGCGGGAGGCTGCAGGGAGGCTCGCCGACAACACTCTCCCTCCCAGGAGCAGCGATGGAGGATTTGACTCTCTGCTGAGGAGTCAGAGCGTTTGAACTTGTTGGTAGAACGAGCAAATCCTGCGGTCGTGTTCGACGTGTTCGACGCGTTCGGTTTTAGTTGAACATTTCTCAGGGGCGGAAATAATCTCCCTGGTTGAGTTGAACCTCTGCAGCTGGTTGAGTTAAACTCTGCAGACGGAGGACCAACATTTCACCGTCTAGTCATACTAAGTTATCTTGAAGTTATATTGAAACTAATCATGCTAGCCTATAGCTAGCTAGGTATGCTAGGTAGCTAGCCTGCTGACCTTCCAAGATCATGGTGAGAGTGAATGAAGAAAGAAATCATTTATATATTTTATTTATATTTTGATTTTTATTTATAGTCCCAGATTGCTGCATGGGGAAAGGGCCCCTACTTGAGGCCCTTGAGCAACACCCCAAGTTGTTCCAGCTCCCTGGGGCGATGTGTGCAGTGGGGCGTTGCTGGAGAGGAGCATGCTCAGTCTGAAGACATCGGTGGAGGTCGAGTAGATCAACAGATCTTGATAAATATGGAAACTGAAAACTGTATTGATCTGAGTTTCAAGGTGTCGTACGTTACAGAGCAAAATTCACAAAACAATTCTCCCAACAGAAAATCACCACCGCAGTCCTGCTCCTTCCTGTACGGTTCGATTTGTCATGATTTAGTTTTACGTTACAAAAATAACACAGGATTGCTGCACCTTCCTGCTAATCACAGTCCAGGACTTTTCCAAGACGTGGATCCACAAGCAGCCAAGCTGAGACATTCAACATTTCACTGTTTGGACAAAAAGTTCAGCAACAAATTTCCATGACATTTCCAAACATGTTCCACTTTCCATAACTTTACCAAGACTGGAACACACACATTTTTTGCATTCCCTAACCACAATGCACCACTCACAACCCACCGAGGTCCTCCCATCCACCATGTTGGTTTCCCTCTGACAAGCAGACATCAAACCCAAACGCTCCCATGGGAGCCAGAGGCAGGAATCCAGAAATAATCATACTTGTCACCTGAGCTGTTTGTCCTTGAGGCAGATGGGTGTAAATGAGAATAGATTCAGAGTTACATCTCACCACTCGGAGTGCAAAGCAGCCGAGTGAGAATCCCCCGACAGACTGAGAGTTGACAATGCTCTAATTAACGCTTCTTTAAAAAGTATCCTGCAGGAGACGCAATGGAAACACAGTCAAACACAGAAAACACGTTACTGTGACTGGACGAGGCGCTGATGTCACGTAGGTGTAGTGCGCTCTGTGACTAGGTTAAGACACATACTGGGTCTGTCATTTCATTCAGTTATATTAGGAGTTCAAGACTGTAAGGTTGACGACGACGACGACGACGACGACGACGACGACGACGACGACGACGACGACGACGACGACAACAACAACAACAACAACAACAACAACAACAACAACAACAACAACAACAACAACAACAACAACAACAACAACAACAACAAGAAGAAGAAGATGTTAGGGAATGACTCCAACATCACACAGTGACCCCAGTTGGTCAGATGGTGAGATGGTAATTAAAGGTTGGTGATGCAATAAAAATATATTGTGCAAAAGTCTTTTTAAAAAATATTAATCAGATGTTATTAATTAAAAGTTACTTAGATGATGTTTTTTTCTGCATTAGTGTTTTTCATCACTGCTCTTCATAGTGAATTATTTGATCCTTATAAACTTTTAATTTCATTATTTTTGAAAGCATCTTCGCTTTACAGATTTCTTTTACACGTGCCCCAGACTTTTGCACGGTGCTGTATGAATATATTTTGTATGTGTACCAAACTCCAGAAACTTGCTGTCCTATGAGTCCATATTTCAGTAGAGTTTAGAGCTGATGATCAATCCAGACCGGAGGCTGGGTCAGGACCGATGTTCGGCAAAAACTATGTGGTGATGTGAAGAGTTTACACATTCAGTGTGAATGCAGATGCAGAAGACACAGACGATACCTGAACACACCACCAACAGCCAATGAGAGTTTAGTGCGGTGAAGATAATCACACGATGCATTAAACATGATCGGTTATGCTAACTGGGTCATTACTGTGGACACATGTCAACATACTTGTCTTCACACAACACATAGGTGGTGTTGATGAACTCCATCTTAAGGCACTGAGGAGTTTTAGAAGCTTCAAGAAAAACATTAGTAATCATTAATATGTAGATTTATGCACCAAGGTGCAACAAAATCTAATCAGATCATGATCACCTAATCTCCAGGGGGTCCCTGGGGCCCCCAGGGCGTCAGTATTACTGTGCATATTAGTGTTGGGTTCCTGTGAGTCGTGACGTCAGTGCAGAATAATCTCACTTCATTTGTGAAGTGTGTGAACGTCTTTATGACTGAGAGAGAAAAAACCTGTGAAATCTGCTGTTAATGATGTGATGCCCTGAGGAGACACCTTAAATAGAGAAGATCTCAGTTCTGGATCATTCTGTGATCACCTGTATCTGAAGATAGACCAGAATGCAATGCAGTAAACAAGATAGACCAGAATGCCTTGCAGCCACAACAAGACATGTTGTGTTTAGACGAAGGGACGTGGCTCAACTTTTCTTGAGAGGAAAAACTCTGGCTGTCTTGCTGTAACTATTGCTATCACGATCGCTCTCTGCACCTGCACGTAAAACCCACAGCTGAAAGCCACAAGTTCAGGCAAGTGGGGTTGTCAAAGTGCATTCTGGGAAATGTAGGAAATCACTAATTGAAGTAAAAGTAGACAAGGCAGGTTGAGGGAAAATGGGTACAATAAAAAATAAACACTACATCAGAAAATAACTCCTAGAATGAACTGAACATATTAATAACAGGATCTTCACCCTACGGCACTAGGACCCTGCAGACTATGCAGAAGGTGAGTCCTGGCGCTAGGACCGCCCGGACACCGGAGCGTCTCTTTGTCTCCACCAGTCAGAGTCTCTCCTCCTCCTCCTCCTCCTCTCCTGTCCCCTCCGCAGTCCTCATTCCGTACCTCTCTCCACTAGCAGTCTGGATGCTTGCAGGGACAGAAACATGGCTGTGAATCTCGGCAACAACAGACTGGCCCTGCTGACCGCCTACCAGGACGTCATTGACGAGACCTCGGACACCGACTGGTGAGTCCGCCGGCCGGGCATCCCTTCTTTTGCTCCTCGTCCTCCCTCTCTCTCTCTCTCTCTCTCTCTCTCTCCTCCTCTTCCTCTCGCGCTGGGTTTCTTTTCCTGCATGCCTCCATCGGCTTGTAACGGGTTTTTTTGTGGCCGGGGCTGCTGAGGATGCGCAGGGCAGGACGGGTCTGAGCGGCACCGTGCAGCAGCATCCCTGGACCGGCCAGCTCAGCTCCAGCAGCCCGATGCTCCATATATAGAGATAGAAACGCTGTGCGGCGGACGGGCTGCATTCCCCGGCTCAAATTCTCACACTCTCACAATGAATCCCTGAACCGGAGAAACCGAAAGTGAGTTTTTTTATTAAATATTAGAAAGTAGAAAGCGGCAGATTTGTGGAGGTTTTGGTGTAAAACTGCACTGCAGGCTCGGGGACAATGTGCGGCCGTGCAGCGTGCAAAACGTGCGCACTGGACAAATATTGAGCAACCGGGCCGCTTTGTTTCCTCACTCCGATCCAGATCCTTTTGTCCTTCCTCGGGACCAGGTCGGTCTCAGCCACCTGGAAACAATTTCAGTTTTCTTTTCTTTTTTTAAATGCAATACTGAGGCATGTGGAGGCTTCAGCGGAGATACCAGGCCCGGTCCAGTGAGAGAGGGGGAGAGAGAGAGACAGGGAGAGAGAGAGAGAGAGAGAGACAGGTCCTGATGATGAGAGGGGCGAGGCCAGAGGGGTCCGTCTATCAACACCCAATGTGGAAATGATGCAAGAGATGGCAATGACATATTAGATGTGGTAGTGAACTGGAAACGGTTCATAATGGAGATAAAACACCATGAAGATAAACTCACTGTCCCAACAGGAACTGAGAGATGAAATATAATAAACCATGATGAGGTCACTAGTGACTGTCACAGATTAGGGTTGGTTCGATACCAATGCCAGTATTGATCACTGAGCTGCTGGTGAAGAGTATTTAGTATTTAGTATTTAGTATTTAGTATTTTGTGCCGATATCTTTACATCTCCAACCAGACGGATTCCGTGTTCATCCTCTGATCACTCAAACTGAAACTGATGAAACTCTTTCCTCGTGGGCTGGCAGCAGGGTGAGGCTGGTTTTTGCAGACCGACACAGTAAAATCCTCCCACAATGCACTGGGAGGATTTCGCTGTCTATCCATCTGATTTAAAAAAGAACATGTTTATTAGCTGTGGTGGTTTTTTTGGTCTAAAATCCCAATAGGCGTATTTAGTGACACAACAGGGGAGACGAAAGTAAGTTAAGGTCAGTCTTATTATTGAGCATCATAGACACACTGTATTATAGGACTCTAGTGGTGCGGTCATTGTTTTATTGACAACATGTGAAAGGGGTTTAGGGAAATTTACCACTTTTGTGGGTGAATGAACCTGGCAGGAGTTTGTTTTGTCTCTAGGCAGCGCTGGAGTGGAACATCAACAATAAGCTGGTAGACTGAGACCTCTACTTGGTGATCAACCACCAATATAAGCAAAAGTCAATCATCTTTTCAGGGAATTTAAAAAGGATCGTCATTGAACGCCTCACTACGATGCCTACTGGTGTATCTCTAATGTGTACCCGTGGCTGAAGCAGGTTCACGCTCCGCTGCACCTCAGGATCAAATCTCAGCAGCTTCCTGATGATGCGTTTGTCCTGTTTGCAGCAAAACACATTTCCCCTCATCCATTTTGACAATGAAACGTGACCCCGTGCCATCTGTTGCCGGTCAGTAGTCTAAACGAGGTCAGGACGTGTACGCCTGTATTCAGAGGTTCTGTTTTCATTTTGGTCGGGCGGTTTGGTTTTAGTTCCTCGTTCTCTTTTGGACTCTTTGGGACATTTTAATAGAGTTTTATTGGACTACAAAAAGTCGGTTTCCTTTAACACCATATTTCCTCTTGCCGTGGTGGAAGAGTCATGCTGAACGCTGAGGTTATAACCCTGTTAAAGGCCTGCCGTAACCCTTCTCCATCACATGACCTCACCAGTGTTGGTGCTCCAGGAAATTAAGCTGATTCTGATTCTGATGTGAACCAACCCACTACAGTCCACCCCCCCCCCCCACCCCCCCCCCCCCTCCCTGAGTGACAGCCACACACTCAACCCTAAAGGTTAATGTTTCCCGTGAGTGTCTAAATGTCGCCTGAGACCTGTTTTTTTAACTTATTTACCAGATTAGTGGTACGATGGGGAGATGATGCCGTGGCCTCGGGCTTGCCCCTGATTTTCACACTTCAGGAGGTTTGAACAAAAGCAGGAGCTTCTAAACACTGTTGACCTCAAACAACACAGGACCCCCCCACCCTGCTGTCCCATGGTACTCTCCTCCATCATCCAGCCATCTATCTATCTATCTATCTATCTATCTATCTATCTATCTATCTATCTATCTATCTATCTATCTATCTGTCTGTCTGTCTGTCTGTCTGTCTGTCTGTCTGTCTGTCTGTCTGTCTGTCTGTCTGTCTGTCTGTCTATCAAATCAAATTCTTGGCAATTTCAGCGGTAATTTGTTTCTGGTTTCTTCTTCTTCTTCTTCTTCTTCTTCTTCTTCTTCCTGGATGGAAGCAGGTGTGCAATCTATAGCGGAAGGTGTTGAACACATTTTCAGGGTGGGTTTTACAGGAAGTGACAAATTGCGAAATCTTTAAAACACCTTTTTGATGCGACTGTATCCGCGGATTTCGGCGAATTTCACGATCCCGTGCAACATCGCGTCAGGAGACGTTCAGGCTTAATTACACATGATAGCCCCGTGCTGGTAGGGGTGGAACTCCACCTCACACACACTTTCATCCATAAAGCCGCCATCCATGCCACTTTGAAGCTCGTAACCTAAACCTCAAAGCCATTCAACTCCATACACAAACCGCCGTCGCCTGCAGCCAACGTGGACAAGGTTACCGCGGCCCTGAGGAGGCTGACAGAACTGAAACCATGAGGGCTCCAGATGATGGATGGGGCAGCGGTGTCCTCCTGGGTTCAGCTAGTGAAGTGAAGCGTCTTCTTCTTCTTCTGATGATGATAATAGCGAGAACATTCCTGAAGAAGACCCTTTCCTTCACGCTGCAAGAAATGTCCCAACAAGCGTTCCAATCGTCTTCGAATCTTGTTCTACAAGCGACAAGTTTGCCCGTTGAGTGATCGCTTGTTTCCGATATAACGTGACTATATCTGTTTCAAGGCCGTCTGGTTGAGGATAGTTCTCGTAACATCTTGAGTTGCTTGTTTGTGTTTTTTGCTGACCGCTGGCTTTTTCATTTGTCTGAAGGACAGTAGGACAGTAGGACAGTAGGACAGTAGGATTTGAAGCGTTTGACGGATGGCGGCGTGCAGGAGTCGGCCGAGCTCAACGTCAACCCAAACGAACACAAACAGCTTTGGGAAACTGTGTTGAACTGACATCAGGAAGACATTTGGGTCCCGATTTCACAAATAGATGCCGGTAGCAGCGATGGACGACCGCGGACAGATGGTCATCTTTTGCAGCGTGTTCATATATTCTTAACAGGGTTGTCTCTAAAACCACGAACGCCGGGAGGTAGCGAGGGTGACGCCGCGGAAAACAGCCGAGGGTATCAGGGTTATCCGATATCAAACAATCCGCAGACACCCTGGAATGTTCTGTGCTCGGTGGCTTCTGATTGGCCAGAGGCTACTGTCATATGACACTTTGACCCTGCCCCCCCCTATTCCAGCTGTTTCAGGAAGCCATTATCTGACGTGTCATCTAATTGGTTGAATGACAAAGAAGCTGGAATGCTGCCTGGCAAACTGAAACTCATGTTTCATTAGTTGAGGTCCCTTACTTCCTTACCTAGCCCCCTTTTGAGATGCTTCCTTCATCCCCGAGAAGGAAGATCCCTCTCCACCCAGGAGCTGGTAGGCGTGGCCACTCTGGGGATCGGACCCCAGCCTGCCGGTCGTGGGATGACCTCACCAACCATCATGCCTGAATCACATACAATCTTTCCAGCAATGCGGGAATATTTCGATGCATCATCCGTGGAGGCGCTGTGGTTCCACCCCGCCATTCCTTACAATTGAGTAGGTTGAAAACAGCTGCTAACCCTGAAAGTCCATTAATCTGGAGAGTTTTAGTGTCCCGTGATGATCAAAGTGCTTTCAGAGGCTTGACAAGAATGAAATCCTGTGGGGGGAAAACAGACACAGACAACTTCAGCTTGGGCTCTTGAGAGGATGAGAATCTCTTGGCTGATGAATTTCAGGTGGTACGGATTCATATTTGTCTGTTGGGTGAAGAAGCTGCTGAGTACCATCAGGCTGCATCCATTATGCTGTCTGCTGTAGATTTCTCGGTGGCGATGAAAGACAGTCCAAGTTGAGGGATACTCTGATTAGAAACAAGCTCAGAGGAAGACGAAGACCTCCTGCTGGATCCAATCAGTCGTACATTTTCATCCGTCCGTCTGTCGGCCTGTCTGAGGGTCTGGATTTTATCTTCTCATCCATCTGTCATTGAAACTGAGCAGATCAGGAAGCAAACAGGAAGTAATGCTGCAGTGCTCAGCCCCGACTCCTCCGACATTCAATCACGTCCAGGTTTGACCTCTGACTTCCTGTCTGGGTCGGGCCGCAGCGAAACTCAGGCTCCTCCCATTTCTCCCATTCTCACTCTGTCTCTCTCTCTCTCTCTCTCTCTCTTTCTTTGGACCTGGTGTTGAACCCAGCAGCCGAGCCAGTTCTCCCTGCAGCAACAGAACAACGTGAAAAGTAAACTGCTGAAGAGTTTTTCTCCAGATTAAGCTTCACGTCTGAGGCGTTCTCCAGCCGAGTCCTTCAGAAGAGTTTTAAAATAGATGATCCAGAGTGAAGCCTTAAAAAGCATCAAATGACTTAAATCTCTTTGTTAGACGTCTTATTTCTTTCACATCCTGTCAATTGGACTTTTTCTCACAGTTCCAGACCTTCATCATCTCTGTCCATCAGGCTTCTTCTGCAGCTTTGGCTTTTATTACTTGTATTTTTTAAACTGCTCTTAAATTCAGGGCAGCATTAAAAATGTCAGATGCAGAAACGTTTCCAGAGCGACAAGCGACACTTGAGGAAGTGAGGAAGGTCACGCCGCTACCTGAAGGGATCGAACCTCGAACCGCCAGGTCAACCGGTTTAGCTTCATCAGATGTTAGACAGTGGAGAGTCGGTGACGTCGGCTGAGATGTCGTCTTGCCAAGAAGTACCTCGGCTCGTCCTCCCCCACTGAGTCATCCCGTCTCCCACATCTCCCCCGTCTACTCGCTCCAATTTGCTCTTTCTTTAAAAAAAAGAAGAAATCCCCCTCTATCTTTCTCCTTCGCTCTTATTTTATTACTTTTCCTGGCACTTACTCTCTTGCACGATCAGTATGGTAGCTGGAGTGTTGTCCTCCTAGACCTCCTCCTGCTCCTCCTGCTCCTCCTAGACCTCCTCCTAGACCTCCTCCTGCTCCTTTCCTGTCTACACAAACTTGGATAGAGATTTGGTCGGAAAAAAACGTTGAAAAACTCTTGAAATTGAAGCTTGTTCTAGTGTAGCCCTCACCGTCACTCTGGATAAGAGCACCAACTAACTGTAAACGTGACGGGATGCATCACCTGACTTGACCGTGCACGTCATTTAAGCGTGCACGTTGTTTCGGCGGTTGCGCGGCGTGCTCAGCGTAGCGTCTCTTGTAAAACAGACGTGTAAGTGTGTGAGGCGGGACGGTCGGCGACGCGAGGCAGATCCAAACCGTTATGTAACGTTTGCATTTCACCACGCCGGCTGAACCACAAGCCCTTAAAGCTGCAGAGGCTAGGGCTTCATACAAAACCCCCCCCGGTGGTGAGAAGTGGGACTGCAGCAGAGGTTTGGAGTTCACGTTGTTGGAACAGTTGCAGCTTTAACTGGATGTCCTTGTTGTATTGACTGGTGGTGATGCAACACCACTTGACTGTATTGAGTGCAACACCCTCTTCTTCCTCCTCCTCCTCTCTCTCCTGCTCCTCTTCCTCCCTTTATTTCTCTACGTTTTTTTAATCTCTTGCCTCTCCCCTCAACCCTCCTCTGTCCTCCTCCCATGATCTGGTAGCTGCCATGTACCCTTCCCCTTCCCATCCACCTCCTTCCTCCTCTCTCATCGACTTTCCTTTCTCCCCTTCGTCTTCTTCTGTTCCAGTTTTGTTTAGCTGATGCTCTCATCCAGACGGAGAGAAACGAAAGAAAGGAAAGAGGAGAGAAAGGAAGACAGGATTTCTTACAACAGAAGCAAATCAGAGGAGGATGTGATTCCACTTCCCTCCCTTCCCCTCTTTTGTCCTCCCTTCTCATCGACTCCTTGCCTCTCCCCCCTACTTGTTGTTGCATCCTTCCTCTCTCTCTTATCCACTCGTTGGACTCTTTCTCTTTCTCCCTCACTTCCTCTCCTCCTTCCCCCACCCCTCCTCGTCCTCCTCCCTGGACCGAGTGGCTAGCTCCTCCCAGCAGCACCGTGATGGGGTTGTGACCTTCAGTAAATGTCCCTGGGAAATATGAGAATGTGGGTCCAGGCCGAGGTCAGTGCCATGATGAGGGATGAGGAGGGATGATGAGGGATGAGGAGGGATGAGGAGGGATGAGGAGGATGAGGAGGGTGACGAGTCCAGACGATGAAACCGGCCAATCAGAAACATCTTCATTTGCTTTCTGTGATTTTTCTCCAGCAGGCATTTCTCCCATGGTGGGGACAAGCTGCTGTATCGGTGCTGTGTTAGCGTTGTTAGCATCTTACTGCTAGCGGCGATGCTAGGCAGTTAGCTTGGTGGTAGCAGTGACCAGGGGTTCTGTTTCTATGGTAACAGCATACGACACGATTTCTTAGCAGTGAAGTTGAAATCAGACAAACGGGGTTGTTTCACAGTCTGAGTCCACCGTCGAGACCAAATTCACCTTTTACTTCTGGAAATTTACTTGGACTGTTTCAGCCCCGTAGATAAATACTGGACCCTCCCTGGTGGCCTGGCGAGGAAACCGACCCAAATATTAAAGCTCCTTCAATTTCTTTCAGCCCAGGTCTTGGTCTGGGATCCAGGCACATTAAATATGATTTATTAAGTTATTAAATTATTGTAAATCCAGTTTGGCCCCAAGCCCCGTAGTGTAAGAAACCGGTCTGGGTATTTAAAGCTTCCCGGACTGTTTTCAGTTTCTACTTAAAGAAATGTTAAGTGTCGATGATGAACGGCCCAAATCAGACCCACATGCCTCAGGCAGCGGCGGTCGCGGTGCTAACTTCCCCGGGGCCGACGCATTACCGACCTATTATAGCACAATATTGGGTTCTGCACTGTTAAATAGGGGGCTGACTCAGGAGAGGAAGTGGAGGGTCCGAGGTCAGAGGAGTCCCGATGCCAGTGCTGTTACCTGCTCATACAGTCGGGGAATCATTTTGCAGCCTGGACTGAAAATGACTTGTCACAGAGGTCGTGAGCAGTTTCCATCTTTTGAAAGTGTTTGAGTGTTGAGTGTATCAGATGTAAGTGACGGTCAGATGTCTGGTAGCACCTGGAGAAGGAGCGTCGAGTTCAGTGGCGCTCGTATTGGATTCAGTGCTGCTGGATGAGGAGGTTCAATTGAGGTTCAGAATCAGCGCTGAACAAGTCGTACCCGTCTTCACCCGCCTCTCTTTCCTCTCTTTCCTCTCCCCCTTTGTTTCATATCACATTTACTTTCAGGCAATTCGACATATTCCTGGTTGAAACAGGACATTGGGGCTGACAAATTGTCACAAATTTCGGGCTCCTCAAAACAAATGAATCCCAGCCACCGGGATGCAACCCGGGATGTCTCAGGAAAAGGAAACCGGATTTTAGTTGGCGAACACCCAGAAACGCGCCGCCGGCCGATGATGCCGTGATGTCACGTTGACAGTTGTGAAGTTGCAGGTTTCATAGGAGGAGTTTTATATCCGCCGGCTGGTCTGATATGATGTAACCAGGAAGTAAAAATAATGGATCTTTGAAAAATATGAGAAAATACTTTTTTTTTTCAGCATTTAATGTTCAATAGGTTTTTTATTATGATATGGAGAATTAGCTACTAACTTTACAAAGAACCAGTAGGAGATTTAACAAAATATACATATATATATAATATATATCTGCCCCTGAAATGATGCTGTTTAATAGGGAATGGTGGCATTTTGAGTTGTGACAACTCAAAATGATCCTGTATGATAACTAAGAACAAACCAGAGAAAGCTAATTATTTTTCTCCAGACAGGAAGAAATTGGAGAAAGGGAAAAAGTTCAGTTCTTTTTTCTATTCCCTCTGTATCTTTGTAACAGTCGAGTCGTTTTGTTGAACACAAGGCTGTCATGCCCACTTTCTAAAACTCCCAGTCGGTGAAGTGAAACCAAACCAAACTCTGGGAGGCTTTTAGTTCAACAAGCGAGCGCCGAGTGGAACCTCGTCTTGAGGAGGAACGTCTTCACTTTGTGTCTCTGTGAATCATTCTCACTCCGAGAGGCTGGAAGGAGAAGAGGAAGATTAAATTGGGTAGAAAAGAGAAGTCAGTCAGGTTTTTTAGTTTTAGTTTCGTTCACTTTCACACACATTTAAAAACCTGAGGCGAAAGAGGCTGTCGACTTTCTTCCTCACTTCCTGTGGCTGATAAAGAGAGAGAGGACTACGACTCTAGTGTGGCTTTGATTCACAGTATTTCACCACAATAATACACACTGAAATGGATATACACACATATACGCTTTTAAAGGAAGGATCCTCCCACAACACTGTCAAAAAAACAGTTATTAGTGATTTTCGATGCATTTCTGGGTCCATTTAGTTGTTAGTGTATTTTCCTTCTTCCCCGTGGATAACGGGCCGATCGTAGACGACGTCGTGTTGAGATATTTCCTGTTTGATATCAGAAAATGTTTCATTGATCTAAAACATCAACGGTAATCATCAGGTTTTGGTGCATCTTCTGAGAATCCCTTAAAAAATATATAAAACATATTGAATGATGTTTCAACGCCGGCCCTCAGAGAGCCTCCTTCAGACGGCGGCCCGGGGTGGTTTCACGTCCCGGGCCGAGATGAGATTCAACCGTGTGAAGTTTATTTTCAAAATGATTCAAAACGCCTGAACGTGTTTCTGGGTGCAGAGAGATCCTGAGTGGGCCGGCTCGGTGATAAACCCTCAGCCCTCATGAACACAGCAGGTTCTGGTTTGGTCCTGGCTTCGTTCTGGAGAATGATGAAAATAGAAATGGAAAGAGCTAGAAGATCAGACCCCCCCCCCCCCCCCCCCCTTCACCTCCAGCCTCTTGGAGAGAGACATCTTGTACTGACAGGAGACTGTAAACTCACCCGTGTGACGGACAGCCAGAGGATCATACCAGCGCTATTGATCGGCCGGTCAGAAGCTCTGTGTAGGAATTGATTTTCCTCGTCACTGACAGTCGTCTCAAATTGCATTTACAAGAAGTGAAAGACCTGAAATGACCCGCTAAGGACAATCTGATAGTTTACAAGAGCCTGGTGTGACACTGTTGCCCTGTAGGAGAGCAGAACCCAAGAAGGGATCTCATATTTCTACCTCTTATTTCTTTAACACCAAGATGAGACTAAAGGTATTTTCTCCTGTTTCTCTAATTCAACTAGAAACAACCATGTATCAGCTCATGTTGATCTCACTCTGATCACAACAACAGATCTCCACATGATCTGAAGTGTCATTGAACTGACTCTGAGACCATGAGATCATCATCATCAACATGATCATCAACAGCCATGGAGGCAGCAGCCAGATAGTAGGAGCTGATCACCATTAAATGTAATTAGAAGTGGTTTAAAGTGGTTTAACTGATTATGAAGTGTGTGTGTGTGTATGTGTTGTTAGCGATGGTGTGTGTGTGTGTGTGTGTGTGTGTGTGTGTGTGAGCAGCCAGACAGTGGTATTGTTTGTTATGGTAATGCCAGCCTTGCTATTGACAGACTGAAGGTTGTTTGTGAATAGAAGACTGAAACAGGCTGGGAAAGACTAGCGCACTGTGTGTGTGTGTGTGTGTGTGTGTGTGTGTGTGTGTGTGTGTGTGTGTGTGTGTGTGTGTGATGCTTTCACATCGATGTGAACGACAAAAAGCGACATGGAATCGCATTTATTTCCAAATCCAATCCGGACCACGTGGACATGTGCTACTAAATCTGACTCTCAGGCGTGCAACTTGTATTTGAGTGTTCAAGATGGGGGGGGTTTCAGCGTTGCCATGGTTACCAGTAAAGTATTATATTTTGTGTCAGACACACAGCTGGACTAGTTCTTCCTTTACGGCTCATCTGATGATGAAGTCGTCGTCGAAACCCAATAAATAAAGAGGCGTCCATGTTAGCTAGCTAGCTTGACCAAAGTAGCGCAGGGAACAATTATGGATGTTTTTCGTTATTGTGAATCTGTGGGCGTCTTTTCAAAATATGTATTTCAACATGTAAGTATCTTACATGTTGAAATACATATCGATAGTCACCAAAACAAAAATCTGATATGATCCTCAATTCAGAAACGTAATCTGAGCATAACTGCCTGCAGTGTGAAGGCTGATTGTCTGCTCGTCATAAATCACTGTGGATGAGAGTATCATGTAAACCTGGACTGACTGACCTCTTGTGTAATGTGAAACTCTAATGTACCAACAGAAAGCCGACTCACAGCTTCAACATGCCACCAGCTGCATGATGGGACGGTCCAGCAGCTAAACTGTCCAATCAGCCTTCACCGGTCTAAAAAGTACTTTCGCCCCGAGGAAATTGCTGGTGAAATTTTGAATCTATTTCACGGCTTCATTCCTCTCCTCTACACACGACCCCCCATAATAACAATTTGGACTCTATTGGATTTAATGGCACTTTGGTTTATTGAACAGATAAAAAGCCACCAGACCGCGAGCCACCGCTGCTGGTCTTACCGGATTGGAAGTCAATGACATTACATTTGACCTTCGGACCAAATGTAATGTTTTTTTAAGCCGGTTAACCTTTATACACAGTGTATACATCACTGTAACTGTATCAGCCATGTGCACAGTTGAAGAGTTTCATTCTGTAGTCAGATATCCGCCATTTGAGGAGTTACACACTGATAACATGATTGCTGTGATGTCATTGAAGTTATCAACGATCTTGAGTCTTTTCTTTTTAAAGTTGTAACAGTTTAGAGGATGTAATCATCTGGGCTATTTTTGTCCCATGCTTAAGAAAATCTATAGATTATGTATCTTGTATTATTAGGCCCATTTTGTTGTTTGGTGTATTTTTTCATTCCTGTGGATAATTGGCCAAACGTGACAACGTGACGTCATGCTGAGATATTTCCAGAGCAGCAGAAAATGGATTACACAGATTGGCCTAATGGGGGCGCTATGATTAAAGGTCAAAGTGTTTTACTCAAAAATCATATCTCAGACGCCACTGGTTTGATTTTGATGGCGGATGATGCATTTTGTTGCTGTGTTCTGGCAAAAAAAAAAAATATATACAATAATTGGCCTTCTGGGGGCGCTATAAATAAAAGTTAAAATAAAAAATCTTTCCCCCAAAGTGTATATATAGTATTTAGTAATGAAACACATGAAGACGATTATTCTGTTTTGAATAATCAGTTATTCAGTGAGTAATATTGCTTAGTGCTATGCTAGCATGGTAGCATTGTTGGGTTCTGCTAGCCATAAGCTAGCATGCTTGCAGTTGACGTTCGATGAGAAATGCTAACAATGTAAACAAGGATTTTAGGGTTAAATGTGTCTGGTGATGAAACAGGAAATACTTAAGTTCAACATTTATGTCTTTAGGTTTCTTGCTGGGTGAGTCTGACTCTTGAACAGCCATCACAGTTAGCCGGTCTTATGACGGCTGCAGCCAAGTATGCTGGTGAAACGTGATCACGCATGACGAGGATGTTGAGACAGACGCTCACTGGGGAGTCGCTGTGATTCATTACTGTAATAAATCTTCCCCTCCTTATCCTGCCCTCTCTCCTCTTCATCGTTCTACTCCTCCTCCTCCTCTCAGTCTTTCCTCCTTCATCAGCTGCTGAAATATTCCTCCCCTCTTAAAAACCTCCACCTCTACACCTCTCTCTCCTCTTTCACTCCCTCCCTTGACTCCTCTCTGTCTCCAACCTCTCAAATCTTCCTCCACCTCCCCATCAGCTCTTCATCACTCCCCATCTCTTCCACTCTGTTCTCTCGTCTTTTTCCTAAGACCCCCCAAATCATCTTACCCCCCCCTTCCATTTCTCCTCTCTAATCCTCTCCATCCCTTCTTTTCTTCCCTCTCTGTCTGTTCTGAGAGCTTGGATATCCTTCCATCCCTGTTAACACAAAGAGACTGAATCCCTCCATTCTGGACTCGTCTGCCTCTCCTCCTCCGGCCCTTTCAGAACAGCAATAACTAATCTCACTTCATAGCTCTGTAGAGGCTTTCAGGTGATGTCACATGCTCTCTGGCGGCCATATTGGAGGTCCTCAGCTGTTCGGCAACAGAGACTGTAAACAGTTGATCGTGTATCTAAATGTACAGAGTGAAATATTCTTAGTTAATTTCTGTCTGTTTCAATTCATCATTGATTTAGTGTTTAGATCATGTAGCTTGTTAGCTAGCTAACCATAGCGTCTGGTCAGCTAACCATCACTGTCTTGTTGTTAACACATCTGATTAGCACACTAGCTAACGTATCTAGTAGAAGCTAGCGTTAGCAGTGGCTAGTAGTCCCATGTTAACAGTAACTAAATTAGCCTGCTGGCTAGTTAGCTAGCTAGCTACACTCAGTTTACTGAGTCACAGTAACCATTTGGAAACCTTTATAATCAGACTAGGTATTTTCTCCACTGGACCTCCATGATGATGAGGCATCAGATGTGGTTGCTAGGAGACGCTACAAAGCCTCCACTCATCCCTGTAGGATGTTTTCACTGATTCAGTGAATTGCTCATGGACACTTCAGCAGGGTTCGTGTTTGTTGGCATGTGGGGCTTGAACCTCCCTTCTCCTTTCACCGATTTGCTGCCATTTGATGACGTCAGGTACTTTCCCATCCAGTTGTCAAGGGAAACGTTTGTCACAGCGAAATAAATGAGGTACATCCCATGAGAGAAATGGACGGGCTCTCAGGAACTGAAAGTGAATCTGAGAGTTGGTCATTAGTTTCGTTCTTTCTATTTTGGCCATATTTCATTCTTTCATTCGAAAACAAAGAAATGCACAAATTAATGACCTCGTCGCCACAATGGGCTCCTTATACATGGATGGACAGCCGGCATGAGCGGACAGACGTGCTGCGGAAAACATTTCTGTTGCGCAATGAGTTTGAACTGTTCGTTGGGCCGATCATACCACGCCCACTTCTTTACTCATTCAACATAATGCGTTTATATTTATCACATCATTTATTTGTGTGTTTCGACAGAGTGTGAGTATAGCGTGATTTTTTTTCTAATTTGTGATATGGACTTTTTTAACAAATTTTGCTGTTTCCATTCACCTTTTCTGACTCGATACATCAGAATTCACTTAGAAAGTGCAGTAAAGTCCCCGTCAGAGTTGGTTCCTTGCGTGACCCACAGAAACACACTGGGCCACTTTCATTCCTCTCTGCTGAAACAATGGACGGAGGGCTGGCCATGCTGTGGATGTGGCTGGGCTGTGTGGGCCTGTTTGTCTGTCCTCTGTAGACCAGTGAGTCACACAGACACTGCCTGGGACTGACGGCTGTGTGGGGGCGAGAGACATAGAGACAGAATGAGAGAGAGAGAGAGAGAGACTGTTTAGTTTCTATGTTTTATGTTTACTGTAACTATAATGTCACTGTGTGTGTATGTATGTGCCTGTATTTATGTGTACGGGAGATAAATAATATCGCTGTGCAGTGTGTGTGCAGTGTGTGTGTGTGTGTGTGTGTGTGTGTGTGTGTGTGTGTGTGTTTTGGCAGGTGGACAGTCCCTCCGGTCAGTGCTGTGTTGTTCTGTCTGGACCTTCGGCTCATGCTGCTTACTGTGATTACAGAGAAAAGGCCATAAGGACAAACCAGAACACAGCAGAGAGGAACCGACCACAACAACACCACAGCACTGACTCAGTCCTGCTGCAGCAAAACTCAGATCCAACGCTCATATGGGAAGAAAAGTCAAATTCAATGAAGGAACAGGAACATTCAACGCCATTAACTGAAAGACAAATACAACCCAATACAATTTAATGTCCCTATATAAAGAAAAAGTACAATTCTAAACTACAAAATTATTCATCTTACATCCTCGTGAATGAAAGGAGAATTATGTGACTTTCTGTTCTGTTTTTTCCAAAGAAACAGTTTCATTTTCTCTTCTCTCTCATGTGGAAGGAAAACCGAATCTGTTGCAGCTTTGCAGCATCACCGAAGTACGAATCAGACAGCAAACAGAACATCCAGTATCAAGAGAAATTCATCTCATTTATCTCATTATCCAGAAACCTGTTTTATTTTGACTTATTGGTACATAATGATGTTCATGTTAACGTCTCATAGCGATGCTCTGCTGGCGACTCGTTGCCGTTCAGGTTTTGTGGTGCGTCTCCCAGTGAATGTGTGAAATGTGAAAATTGCATCCAGTCCTTTTTTTTGCCCAATTTTGGATGTGATGCCTCGCTCTGTTTTGAGTCGTCGTACAAGAACACCATTGTTAGAGAGCATTTCTTCCACTCACACTCCGTCAGGAATTTTCATCTAACTAGGGAATGTTTATGTAAGGTCTGTACCGGCTAGGATAGGACGTCCAGCAAAGAAGACCCCTCGGGCATCCTGTGTGCCTCTTTGTGTGTGTGTGTGTGTGTGTGTGTGTGTGTGTGTGTGTGTGTGTGTGTGTGTGTGTGTGTGTGTGTGTGTGTGTGTGTGTGTGTTTATCCCTGCAGCAGCATCCTCTCCCAACAGAGCAGAGCACATCTGGTGCTGGTCCTCCGCTGTGGGCTGGTTTTGATGCTAACAGACTTCGGCAGCACCTTCCCCTGTTTCTGACCAGCAGAAACCTCACAGCCTCACTTCCATCTGCAACCTGGAGGTTTGAGAGGTTTGACTCCCCTGACTGGCTGGTGAAATATCATCACCGTCACCATTGAGATGCCCTTGAGCGAAGCCCTTAACCTCAAGCTGCCCAGTGGAACACAGCAGAATACAGTGGCTGTATTGTGTTGTGAGTTTGAATGGGATGCAATCATGTTTCTGGGAAAGAGCACGGGCGCTCCGGCAACCTTCCCCGAATAAATAAAGGTTAAAAAATAGTGAGAATACTGGCAGATCTCCTCAAGATACTAAAATCGAAATCACAAACTGGGGCTGCAACAGAAGAGACACCGTAGATTCACCTAAATTCAGTCGGGTATTTTCGTTGGCGAGGAATCTTCTCGAATCCAACGGTCTCCTAAACATCCGGAGAAAGATGGCCGAACCTCTTCACCACCTCCAACCCCACCAGACGCTAAGAAAGAGAAATGTAGGTTCGGAAACAGATACCTCTCACTGCCACTCGGGGCCGCCACTGTGCGAAATCACCAAGAAGCAAAGAAAGAAAGAAGTGAAGGCAGAGAGAAACAAGCTAGCTGTGATGGGGGAAGGAGAGGGGAGTTGGAGAGAGAGCTCATGAGGGATTGAAACTGAAACTAGTAGATAAAGAGGTCAACTGGGGTGGTGGGGGGGTATAAATACTGAAGTAGTGTTGACAAGAGTCCAAATCAGACTTAGTGAGTGGGGGAGGAGGAGGGTGAGCACCGATCAGTCAGAAAACAAGGGACAAAAGGATAAAAATGGCTAACACCCGGCCAGCTTCAGCCTTGAGTCTCAACCGAGGACCTCAGGCTGGTTCATGGGGGGTTAACAAGTCCACAATATAGCTGGGGGCCTTTCTGATGTTCAAACAAATACCTCTCACTGCCACTCGGGGCCGCCACTGTGCGAAGTCGCCAAGAAAGAAAGGGAAGGGAAGGCAGAGAGAAACAGCTAGTTGCACATGCACAACTAACCAGCGTGACGATGCACCAGGTTAAATCTGCTTCCTGTCCAAGCTGAAGACGATGGATCGACCTTCGACTGAGGCAGGTGGAAAGGGAGTTTGTAATTGTCGGAATGAAACGAAAAGATATGAAAGGATGAGTGAGTTTCTCCACGTCGGCTGAGGTTTAAAAACACCTTCATTCTTTCTGAAGTACCGCACTGCCTTAACCTGATCTTCAAAAGTCACATTAGTCTAAAAAACACCCGCGCATTTCTGGCCTCTGACAACGCCGGCTGGCAGACACACCGGCTAATTTGTTCCTATTGAAGAGACTCCCACTCTCTGCTGCAGTTCAGCAACACATAATCTGATTTACGAACGTTTCAGCCCCGCCGGACTCTATCGGAGTATTTATATTTTATGAAAACGCAGCAGATGTTTGCAGATATGCGTCGCTCTGCTCAGAAGAACCGCCATCTCATCCAAAAACAGTCTGTTTGTATTAGTTCAACTCTCATGTGGTGTAGATGCTGTTTCAGAGGCCCTTTACCCCACCAGGAGAAATAATCTGGGAGAACGCTGCAACAAAGATGAACTGAGATGAAGAGGGCTTCAGGAAACCGGGCTGGATGCTGCATTGTTCTCAAGGTCAGGGAAGGTCGGGGTGAAAGATCACACACACACACAACAAATCAGAACCAGACGATGCTCATGAAACACAGCCAGTTACTGAGGAGTGCAACAGTACTTTATACAGGAGTGTGACAGAGAGAGTGTGAGTTTGAAGAGAGTGAGTTTAAAGCCATGTATCACCGGAGTGTCGGACAAGAGAAGTTCATCAACAGCCAATCGGATTTCCTCGTTTCCGTATCGATGTGATCTCATTTCATGACTAAGAGTTCCACCTGGCAAGATGGTCCATGGGAAGATCTGAAGTATTATTTATTTATTTATTTTTCATTAATGTTACCTAATTAGCGCTTACTAGCTAGCTATGCTAACACATCAAAACAGTGTAATGTTATTAAAGTAAAGGACAAAATACACAATCTGACTGTTCAGCCAGGTTGCTTGCTGTGAGAGACAAAAAGACAAAGAATATAGTAGTAGTAGTAGTAGTAATAGTACTCATAATAGTCGTAAGAATAATAGTAGTAGTAAGAATAGTAGTAGTAAGAATAGTAGTAGTAGTAGTAGTATTAGCAGTAGTAGTACTAGTAGTAGTAGTAATAGTAGTTATAATAGTAGTAAGAATAGTAGTAGTAGTAATAGTACTCATAATAGTAGTAAGAATAATAGTAGTAGTAAGAATAGTAGTAGTAGTAGTAGTAGTAGTAGTAGTAGTAGTAGTAGTAGTTATAATAGTAGTAAGAATAGTAGTAGTAATAGTACTCATAATAGTAGTAAGAATAATAGTAGTAGTAATAATAGTAGTAGTAGTACTAGTCGTAGTAGTAGTAGTAGTAGTAATAGTACTCATAATAGTAGTAGTAGTAGTGGTGGTAGTAGTAGTAGTAGTAGTGGTGGTAGTAGTAGTAGTAGTAGTGGTGGTAGTAGTAGTAGTAGTAGTAGCTGCATCTTACTTGCTGATTGTGTAGCTTTGAGAACTGTGTGTGTGTGTGTGTGTAGTGACTGTGACTGATGTCTGAACTGCCGAGACCTTTAGAGAAGTGCTTCCCCATGCACGCACACACACACACACACACGCACGCACACACACACACACACACACACACACACACCTCCAGAGTGCAGCTCATTAAACTCTTCAAACTTTCTGCAGAAACTCGATCGCAGCTGTGAATTATTCACAGGACAACTCCTCTCTCTCTCGCCTCAGCTCCATTATTTATTCCACATGTGTTTTGGTTTGCCTCTGGATGAAAAATGGTTTTCATAATCCTGTGTTGGACATGGAGGTAATGAAAGCCACAGCCAAAGAGGGTGCATGGAGAAGATAGTCGACATCTATCGACAGCTATTCCCTGAGTTTATAAATAAGCTTAGTGGATGTGTACATTTCTGTCTGTAGCTTGGAGCTGGATGGCTGCAGATGTCCAGGTCCTGGTCTGTCCAGGCCCTGGTCTGTCCAGGCCCTGGTCTGTCAGGTCTGTCAGCTCATCAATGAGTGTTTGGGATTTTCCCGTTGGATTATATTCATGATGATCATGCCTGAAGTCAATTATTTGCTCGACATGTGCTTTGGTCTGTCTTCATGAAAAATGAAAGGGTGAAAAATGGATTTAATAGTGCTACGTGGAACAATGCAGTCATGGAAGTATACTTGTAAGAAGAAGCAGAATGTAATAATGCTTTTTAGTCAGTATTACTAGGTAAAACACCCCTTATGAAGTAATAATCACGGGTTAATGTAAGAATGTGAACCTTATTCATTAACTGTTAATTACTTTTTTGACCCATTTAGAGGTTATTACAGTTCTGTGCAAAAGTCTTAGGCAAAATGTAAAACAGGAGAAAACAATAAAATAAACATCTAAGACCAAATTTATATTTAAAAATCGAGGGTGCCTGAGACTTTTGCACAGTTCTGTATATTACCAGGCGTTTGGGTGGACTTCTACAATAGTATATGTGGATGGTGTAGTCAGCAGTACGCCTCTAACCTCTACCCTCTCTGGGCAACTATTTTATCATAGAACAAATACTCCTCTGATTGGCAAACAGACAGATAGCATTCCTGATGTTTAACATCATGTCATCAGCAAACATGAAAGCTCTGTAAAGATAAAAAGAGCTTTGAGATAACAAAAATGCAGCTGTGGCATGAAAGGAAATGTCCTGGGTCAAATAGTACTCTTAGAGAAACATTTTCAGGGAGTACCTTGGGTGTACCAGATGGCTACTAACATATCTAGCAGTAGCAACTGTTAGCATGAGCAATGAGCTGGTATTCGCTAACATTAATATTGGGTGCTTTGCTCAATTAGCCTGCTGGCTAGTTAGCTAGCTAACAGTGTGTTCAGGTTAACTCAGAGTGTTTTCCTTCCTCCATGTTCCTCCATGGCAGAAGGGGGTCAGTCCACTCCACCAAGCGAACCAAGCGAAGTATCTTCACAACTGGAAGCCAACTCAGGTTGTACAGGTGTTGGCTGGTTGGTGAACTTCCCTTTTCCATGTTACGATAGCAGAACCACCAAAATCATCTCTTGTCTCTGGTAGATATCTCGGTCCTCTGCACATGCTAACATGTTAGTATACAGTATGTTAATCTGAAAATAGACCTTTTAGTAATCCAGAGTTGCTGCTTTTTTTTCTGCCAAACCAAAACGTCGGTATAGTCCTTCTAGCCGAACATAGCTACTGATGTATTTATTATATCGGCGGTTCAAGTCCTACTCGTCTCCGTTGCACCGTCTCTTCCATCGTTCCTGTCTCGGGCAGAAACACCAATAGCACAATGTTGAAAGAACAATGAGGAAGTGGTAAAAACAACTGATCATAACAAACAGGACCACCTCGGATGTTGCTATCGCAGCAGCTAAAGGGGAATCAGATGGAGAGACTGTTCCGGAAAGTAAACAGCTTTGTAGTAATTGTTAACACAGGGCATGGGCAGCCGGCCCAGAGACTCAGTGGGCTTCACATCGTCAGCTCTTCCGGGCAGGAGACACAAAGAAGCACAAAGGAAACCGATATCAGACTTTGACACAGTAGGACGAGTGTGTGTGTGTGTGTGTGTGTGTGTGTGAGAGGTTTATCTATATTGAATCAAATGTAAATGGTCATTTAGTGGCTTTAAATAAAATGTGTGAATGTGTTTTTGTGCAGGCACACTTCCTACCATGTGTGTACCTAGGTGTGTATTCAAGCCCGAAATGGTTACTGACCTCAGAGAAAGTCCCTCTACGTTATTATTGACTTCTTTAACGATAACCTCCTTATTGTGTGCGTGACTCAAGGGGTTAAGCTTTCCGATCAACACCACACCGTTGGTCTCCTGGGTGCATTATGCCGGTGTAAGGCCATTTCCCTTCTCCTCTGATTACCCATACTAGAGCAATTTGTGGTCAAAGCCTCGAACAAAAGCCGTGTGAGCAACAGCGAGATAATGCCGTCATTAGTGAGTCTGCTGAGAGAGAGATTAGCCTTTATGCTATCCTGGGTAAAACAGCATTTATTTCTCATACAGTCACACTGGGAGCTGCCCAGTACAACCACAGTCTTCTACTGGTGACTCACTAACTCACTAACTCACTAACTCGTGTCGTAGAATAATCCTGCGTTCACCCGATGTGGGAAAAAGCGGCAGAACCAAATGTCATCTCGTTCCTACAACTTGGAAGCGTTCACGGGTTCAACTGGTTGAAATCATTGGAAACGCCCTCATCCAAGATGGCGGTCAGCAGGTCAATGTTTGTGATGTTGCTTTTCATCATTGTGAGATACATTACCATCAACCAGCTTTGTTTTCTAATCCTTAAAGACCTCGAAGAGCAAAGGGTCAGGATGTGAACCCAAGCTAGCTTTTGTCCATATCTTGAAGGTAATTCATTTACCTCCATGTTTGTTGACATTTTGTTGTTCCGCAATTCAGAAGGTCAAGTGGGATGGATGATAGATGGAGGTCTATAAAAATCCCAGTTCACCTACTTGTAATTACCAGTGTCGTGAACGTTTTCCCCAGTGGGGCGGTGGAAATAACGGTCATTACAACATCGCATGAACGCGGCATGAGCTTCAATTCCCACATCACCCAATTAGATGCAACTCAATAGTAACGCGTGGTGTGAAATAAGTCAGTTTCACCTGATTCAGTTCATTATCACATGTAGACCGTGATGGTCTACGGGACCTGGCCCCCCCCAGGGTGCCACCACCCGTCCGACCCGACCACTAGGTGGTTGTGAATCCGGTCCGACTGTCAGATGAAGATCTTTCATTTAGACCTTCTAGACTTTCGTCCCGGAGACGTTTCTTCAGGGAAATCTAAAAATATCCCACATCTGTCCGTCCATCTCTTTATCGTGTTCTTCTGATCTAGTTCCTCTCCTCCGCCTCCCATCCTTCTCTTTCTTCATCTCTCTTCATCTCTGAATTCACACTAACTTAACAGTGTTAATATAGTATATTATGATATCTGATTATAATATATATGATTATCAGTTGATAGATTGAGGCTTTTTATCTTTCCATTCCCTTTACCAGCTAAACTAAATGGTCACCATGCAGACTTCAGAGATTGGCACAAACTTCCAAAACCCACCGATATTATCTTTATTATGTTTTAATATGTTTTAATGGTGTCTTTAACGGAGGCATTAATCATTAATGTTCACAGAAGTAGTTTGGTCAAATGGGGCTTCCGTACTTGGTTGCTACAGTGACCCCTGCAGGTCTGGAGTGGTTTATCAGCATGGAAAACGGAACGGTGATGTAGTGGTGCATCTGCGTTTTTCACCCAGTCCTCCTCTCCTCCTCCTCTTTCTCTCTCTCTCTCTCTCTCTCTCTCTCTCTCTCTCTCTCTCTCTCTCTCCCTCTCAGTCTGTCAGATAGGGATTGGTTTCCGTGTGATTTAGCGGAGGCTTGTCGAAGCTTTGGCATCTCAGTTTCCTCCCTCTGCTCGGCTCGGCGTGATGAACGGAGCAGAGAAATGGTGTGGAAAGTTTATAGACCTCTCTCTCTCTCTCTCTCTCCCTCTCTCTCTCTCTCTCTCTCTCTCTCCCTCTCTCTCTCTCTCTCTAAGAATATCATGTTTTAGTAGAGGAAGCCTCTTTCCACTTGGCATGTTAAAATGAACTCCAGGTGGAAGAATGTGTTATAATCCTCTGAATAAGACCACATATTTATAGCCCCCTTTGCAATTTCTCCCATTTGCACACACACACACACACACACACACACGTAATCACACATGCACAAACACACACACACACACACACACACACACGTGCACTGGAGGCCTGGATGAGGGATGAGTCTTTGGGATTTGCAGAACGGTGGACGGTACTTGAGACAATTATAGTGAGGAGACACAATAAGGAGACGAGATGTTTTAAATCCTCTGTGAGGAACCGTCTTCCTGCTGGTGAGGAACCGTCTTCCTGCTGGTGAGGAACCGTCTTCCTGCTGGTGAGGAACCGTCTTCCTGCTGGTGAGGAACCGTCTTCCTGCTGCCGTAACGTGTTGAGTGAGTGTGTTGGGAGTGTTGAGTGAGTGTGTTGGGAGTGTTTGTTAGGCGGACGGCTGGCCGGTTTGGTTTGAGGCTGTAAGTGGGAAGATGTGGCTGCAGGCTGTTATATCGAGCCGCGATGTGAGCCGCCGCCGTACAGTAATTATGACAATTGAGCTCTGCACATGTACACACACGTGCACACACACACACACACACACACATTTGCTATTGTGAGGTATGGACCGGGAGTGGCCGTCCTGAAGCGAAACAAACATGTTTTTGGGTGATGAAGTACCGACTCCTGCTGGGGTGTTCATGGATACAGCAGTAGAGTAGTAAGTAGAGTCTGACTGATACAGGTTACTGAAGACCGATACTGATTGATATTTTTAGACTGATATTTTGTGCAGATCTTTAAATTTTAGCATTTTTTTTGCCAAATAATTTTATTTTAATAATAATATTTTTAATTTTAGTTTTATTCTCGTCAGGGTGAAAAGCCTCTGAAAGTATTCAGACCATCATGGACACTAAAACTCTCCATTGAAAGCGGACGATGAAATTCTGGTTGTGTGTTACTTGTGTTTTTTGTGTATTTGTTGTGTGTGTGTTAAAATGATGACGTGGTTATAAAGTCACACGGGGAAACTGTACGCACTCACTCGATCTCGCTGCACAGAAAAACATCTCCTGGATAAAACACAAGAAAACATTTTGGATGGATGCGCTGTTTCCTCCCGGAGGCTCAGCGGGTCGAGGTCTGAGAGAGAAGAGAGGAAGAGAGAAGAGAGGAAGAGAGGAAGAGAGGAAGAGAGGAAGCATCATGCAGTCGTTTCTTTTAACCGTTACAGTGAAGAGGCAGAGAGCTGAGCTGGCAGCCTGGTGGACTGGAGTAATCCTGGAGGTTCATCACTACCGTAACACCACAGGAGATAAAAACTACAGCCGGTTCACTATGAACCTCCTAGAGTACCACAGACACAGTCAGCCTACAGCAATATTACTGCAATATTACAGCAATATTACAGGAATATTATAGCAATATTATAGCAATATTATAGGAATATTACAGGAATATTATAGGAATATTACAGGAATATTACAGCAATATTACAGGAATATTACAGGAATATTACAGGAATATTATAGGAATATTACAGGAATATTATAGGAATATTACAGCAATATTACAGCAATATTACAGGAATATTACAGGAATATTATAGCAATATTATAGCAATATTACAGGAATATTATAGCATTATTATAGGAATATTATAGGGATATTATAGGGATATTATAGCATTATAGCAATATTACAGGAATATTATAGGAATATTACAGGAATATTATAGCAATATTATAGCATTATAGGAATATTATAGGGATATTATAGGAATATTATAGGGATATTATAGGAATAGTATAGCAATATTATAGGAATATTATAGGGATATTATAGCAATGTTATAGGAATATTATAGCAATATTATAGGAATATTATAGCATTATTATAGGAATATTATAGCAATATGATAGAGATTTCTCCTCAGGGGAAGCAGAGCTGAACACATCCAACACATACTTCACCTAAAGAAGTGAAGAGAGAGACGTGGCAGCAGGCAGGGACTCGAACACGTGGCGTTTTGAGTACAGTCTGTTGGATCATGAATCTGATTTCTGGTGGATTATCTTAAAAGTTAAAAAAAAGAAAGTATTTAGAGTATAAATATCAACACTGGCTCTCTCTCTCTCTCTCTCTCTCTCTCTCTTAGCCCCTCCTCCACCCCTCTTGTTGTCTTGTCCAACTATTTGCTCATCAGGACGCTGTAATAAAGAACAAACTGCAGAAGACATGAAACCCGACAGCAGAGTTTAACCATGACAAACTGTTACTGGAGGTCTTATTTATCACCATGACAACGGCAGGTTTCTTATTAAGACGCAGAGTTAGTAACTCAGTATGAACAACACCGCTGGACTTCTTGTTCTGCCACGTTAAATGAGTTTCTTCATTTGGGTTTTTAAATTGGTATTGAATTCAATTCCAGAGAGAATCGATCTTGAAAAGTCTTAAATTTGTCTTTCTCTCCGTCTGGTCCAAACACATCCATCTCTCTCTCTCCCTCCCCCTCTCCCTCCCCCTCTCCCTCCCCCTCTCCATCCACATGCAGCAACACTATCACACTGTCTGATTAATACCCATACCCAGGATGAGGAGGGAGGAAGGGGGAGGGAGGGGGAGAGAGAGCAGGGCTGCATAAGTGCTGTTGGAATGGTGCATTACTGTAGCTAGCTAGCGCGCTAAGTGGCTACAGCTGTTTGGATGTGATGATCGTGATGCTAGCTCGCTAACGTCGCTGGTTTAGCCAACCAGAGCTAGCTACCGTTAGCAGCTTCCTCCAGTAACAAACTGGTTCTCATTTCATCGACTTTTCTTTCCCATGGTGCCGCTGGCCACCTATCCCATCATGCCATGCGGTTATTCACATAGACAATGAATGGAGGTGACAGTGACAGTAGGCTACTAGCAGACTGACCTTTAGTAATAAGAATCTGGCCTGAAGAGTCATATATTTTTAAATTTAATATCATGAATCCAAGATGGCCGATGGTGCCGGTTTATTTTTGGACTGTTTCAGGTGAGCAGCTCATGGTAGCTTGTGAAACTACACTGTCTAAGTAGCTTCTGCAACACTGCATCAACACTGCAACACTCTCTCTCTCTCTCTCTCTCTCTCTTCCTCCCTCCAACCAATCCCATAAACCCGCTAGGCATGCTGGCTCACATGCAGCCTGACTCATCAAACTGTCCATTAAGAGTCAGCAGTACGTGGCACAGCAGCGGTGAATGCGGTGAATGCGGTGAATGCGGTGAGGTTGTTTCTGACTGGAGATCACAACCATCACCTGACATTTCACACGTGACGGACGCAGCCGGATCCATGGATCCATCAGTTCAGTGAAACGTGTCTTCATCAGGGCGTCCCCTCAGCTGACCTGGTGTCAGATACACGGGCGTGTAATCGTCACTTCCCCTCCTGTCGGTTGAATCGTTCTGATTTATTTCATCTGTCAGCCGGAGAGGTTTGGTTTGTCCCAGCAGCTGATCAGTCTTCTTCTACTGTCCTACTGTTTTTTCGGTATTTGCTCATATTAAACCTATTTTTCATTTGTTTTTCAACCCTCCTAACATTCATATGTTTTCATACTTTCATACAACTCAACATGTTCTAGTGTTGAAGTTGTCAGTTGCGTATTTTTATCTGACTTTATATCTTTTGCTCTATTCTCATATATATCTATATCTATCTATAGATATAGATATATATAGATATATATATACTCTATTGGTCTTTGCTGGATCTACTATGTGCTGCTGCAGCGCTCCAGTTTTCCCACGATCATTAAAGTCTCATAGTTTCTATTATTGGAACTTATTGCACTGTGAAACATCTTATCAATACTGAGACCTGTTCACAGTCAGATGAGAGTAGAGCAGCCAGAAGGTGTCCAGACATTGAATCCCTACCAGCTCCAGGGGTGCTGACCTCTGACCTCTGACCCCACAGGAGGGGGGCGGGACAAAAGGCAGCCTTCCTCCCGAGGATGCAGAGAGTAATACATATGTGACCTCGCTACAGGACTCACAGTAGAAACAGTAGAAACCAGACGTCTGTCAGGATGGTTTCTTCAGGTTCAGGTTCAGGAAGATAGCCCGACCTCCCGGGTCTGGGAAGACGCTTGATGAGCCTCCTTGCTGTCTTGTGCAGCGTGCCTGCAGGGCGACTAACAGCCTGAGTGTTGTGAACGCAGCGAGCAGAGCATCATGTTGGACCGTGGCCTCAGGTGCACGAGGACGAGACACAGCAGCGTGGAAAATGGAACAAATGGAAATGAACTGGCCGCGAGCATGAAGCTGTGTGTGTGTGTGCATGTGTACACTCACACACTCACACTCACACACACACACACACACACAAGTGCAAATGCATCAGGATGCGTTCATGTGTGCTGTGTGTGTGTGTGTGTGTGTGTGTGTGTGATGCTGTTTGATGCGAGGCTATTTTGAATCCCATCCTATTGTTCTCAGTCTTTGATGCCTCTGGTTGCTAACAGGATTCAGGTGCAGCAGACGGAGGCAGGAAGCAGATTGTTCTATCAGATCCTCCAGAGGTCGACTTTAAAGTAGTAATCCACATTTTCATATAAATAAATGTTTTGCTACGATCGCTGGTCACTGTAACTCCACAGTGATCAACCTCACCTGCTGTTCTCCTGGGAGAAACCCTCTGGAGACAGGAAGTGATGCGTTTTACGTCTCAACAGAAGAAGAACTGGGTAGTTAGCATGAGCACAAGACTCAACATGTCTTGTGGCTGCATTGCATTCTGGTCTTTCTTGGCTACTGCATTGCATTCTGGTCTATCCTGGCTACTGCATTGCATTCTGGTCTATCTTGCTACTGCATTGCATTCTGGTCTATCTAGACGGGTGGGGTTTGCTACACAGGACGATCCAAGTGAGTGGCAGGAAGTTTAGAAACAGTTATAATTTTTTTTACACTTTTTCTACTTATCAACAACCTGACACCTTATTAAACGGTCCCGGTGCAGGGAGCTCCACCCATCCAGCACTGCAAGGAGCTTAAAACAAACCTGCTACTGCATTGCATTCTGGTCTATCTCCTGTCGGTCTCTCTCTCTCCTCTGATGGATTTCTCCTGTATGATTGTTGATCGTCGGTCTAGAAAGAAGCTCTTGCTCCTTGATTCTGATTGGCTGACACTAAAACCTGACGGTTACGTTGATGGTTTGGATCGCTGGAACATCTCCTGATATCAGACTCCTCTGTAGCTGTAAAATCCCAACATAAATATCCCAATATCCCAACGTCAGTTACATTTGGCGTTTCATCAACAGGAATATGAAAAGTTAATCCCCAAGCAACAGGAGGAATGTGAGGTTTTTTCGCCAACAGCTGTAATCTGCCTTTTATTACTCTTTGGATTTTGAGCTCAACGTGAAGCACCTTGCAGAGCGGAGGGTTCAGAAATAGACGAGCTGCATAGCAACACTGAGCGAGGCGCTTCATGTATTTGTGTCTCGGTCCCAAATGTGATTTCTTCCAGTGCAGCGGAGGAAGAGGAAGAGGAAGTAGTGTGAAGGCAGCAGAGAATTAAAAACATAGCTGGAGGCGCTGCTGACCTAGCTCTGTTCTGGGATGGCCCCGCGTTGCTTCATTCATTAAATTCATTTACACGTCTCACACACACACACACACACACACACACACACACACATCCTGTAAACCTGTTGGGGAGACAGCAGCCATGCAGAAACAAAACAACAAGCTAAATAAATCAAGCTACATCATCGTCAATAATAATCAGAATGGAACAAATGTTCTACTTTATTGATCAAAAAGCTGAAACAAATGGAATTATTATTGGAGCTGTGAGAGTCAAGTTATTATTATTATTATTACCATTATTATTATTATTATTATTATTATTATTATTATTATTATTATTATTACCATTACCATTATTATTATTATTACCATTATATTATTATTATTATTATTATTATTATTATTACCATTATTATTATTATTACCATTATTATTATTATTATTATTACCATTATATTATTATTATTATTATTATTATTACAGTGATCACGTCTAATTTCCTCACTTAGTTCATGGTTTGTTTTAAGCTCCTTGCAGTGCTGGATGGGTGGAGCTCCCTGCACCAGGACCGTTTAATAAGGTGTCAGGTTGTCGATAAGTAGAAAAAGTGTAAAAAAATTCATAACTGTTTCTAAACTTCCTGCCACTCACTTGGATCGTCCTGTGTAGCAAACCCCACCCGTCTGGCACGCGAGGAGGCTAAAACAAACCCACGTTCAAAAGACAATACTGCACATAGCATCTTTAAAGAGACATCGTGGCTTTTTCTGCAAAGGGGATTGATTAGCTGCCCTGCCAAAGGATCAGTGTTGTTGTGGGTGGGGGGGGGTGGTGGTCTCCCCGGTATTTAACATGGATTTGGATGGCGGGAGTCTGCGACGGACATGCCCAGTCACAGCAGGGAAGGAAGCTTTGGCCTCATCCTGGAGGACAGCAGGCAGACACTAGAGAGGGTAGAGATGGTTTAGTTACCAGAGCCGTCCTCGTAACTCCTGAAAACAGAGAAAAAGAAAGTAAAGAAGCAAAAGAGCAAAACGGTTCTGCTTGACTGAGCAAAAAATGCAGTGTTGGTTTGGCGGCGATACAGCAAAAAACATCAGACCTTCACCGCGGTTCCATCTGTGGTTTCTCATGGACAGCTGTGTGTTCCTGACACAATATAATGGAGTTTTAACCGTTTTTTAAAATGGTCATGAAACGTAACACTCAAACAGCCACGTCGACTTCAACTTCCATTAAGAAAAGGAAAAGCATAAAAAAGTTTGCTTTGTGGTTTCTGATCCCACGGTGATGTGACGTCGGTGGGCCTGGTGCAGCGGCGTGACCTCCGCTCAGTGTTTGATTCGGTGTTATCGGACGACACATCCCATCATCATGTTGCAGTACGCTCGGTGAAGACTAGAGCCATTTAAGAGAGTCCTAGCCCACCGATTACCGATGTTTTGACCGATATTTTGTCAAAAAGTGCAAAAAAAAACACGTATATTTTATTCCATTTTCTATATTTGAGAACATTGAACTTATAAGCAAACAAATAAATAAAAATAAACACAGAAAGATCTTTTTGATAGATACAAAATGTAAAAGATTATATTAAATTAAATATTTTAAACTTCAATATATGAAAAGAACATTTAACTTTAATTATACAATGAACAAGCAAACAAGTAAATATAAAATACACACATTACGTCGTATTACCAAAGTAACGCGTCAGCTGCTCACACTTGTATTAGAGCTCCCTCTACTGGATAATTCTAGTAAATAGCAATTACAACGTTCAAACAGACAAGTACAGGATAAATAATCAATGTTTTTTTGTTTATTATACTTATTTAAACATCAGGACACATGGGTTGTATAACTACCGATCCCGCTGTTGTCCAAAAAGTCAAAAAACTGCCAAATCGGCCAAACCGATATATTGGTCGGGCTCTAGTGAGGACCTAATGGAAGTCCACACTTATTTGATGCAGGACACTTTCTTCCTCTTTGCAGTCGGTAGAAAAACGATGATGATGTCCACTCACAAACACACTCTTATACTCTCTCTCTCTCGCTTCCCTCGCTGTGTGACTCTACCTCTCTCTGCCATACATGTTCTGTATTCTGTAAGGTTGTCGTCTCCCGGAGGAACAGAGGACGGTTTGTGTCTGATCAGGATGAATCAGATGAATCAGCGCCTAGCTCCCGTCCCTGTGCGACTCTTAGGGTGTAGCGTTGCCGGCATACCAAAGAAATTACATCTCAGTGCCAATAGCAGCCCAGATATCCTGGTTTTTATTCTAGAGCGATTCCAAACTTGTCAGCAAATAGTTGTGGAAGAAAAAAAACTAAATAACAGGCATTAAGCGACGTTAGCGGCAGCAGGCTTGGCTGCTAAGAGAGTGACCTCAGGGGTTCGACTTCACTGAGTTGGTAATCATCTATCAATAAAAAAGAAAATAGAATACATAAACGCACAATAGATACATAGTTATAGAACTGGCGATGTTAGTCAGTGGTTTGTTTGCGCTGGCAGTAGCAACATGGATGGACTCTGTGATGCTAAATATTGAATTGCTAATACTAACGTTTCTGTGGATTGTGTTTTTACCCAAATGCAAGGTTGAACAATAATTATAACGAACAAAGAGTGTATATAGTGCAAAGACATGTATAGTGTATATTGGATGGTTGCCACAGCATTGGTACAACGAAGACGTGTTAGCTGGACATTAGCTAGCTACACAGGCCTAGCCAGTGTTTTCAGGCTTGGTCCACCTTAGTTCAGTTCATTTCATTGACTTTATAGATGTTTTGCATCAACAACCAGGCTAGAGACAGAGAGCTAGCTGAGCCAGGTTGTTGTGGTGTGTCTGTAGATCATCTAGTAACGTTCTCAGTAAAGGTGATCAGTGTGATCAGGTAGATTTGTCTCCAAATGTAGGTTACTGTGACTCAGTAAACTGTCTTGTCTTTAGCCCTAGTCTCTACTCCAAAACACTCTGAGTTGGAGCTGGAGAAGAGTCAGCTAGTTCACCTCAACTAACTGGTAGCTAGCTAACTAGCCAGCAGGCTAGTTTAGTTACTGTTAACATGGAACTACTAGTCACAGCTAACGCTAGCTAGCTTAGCTAGTCTGCAAACCAGATATTATCAACAGGACAGTAATGTTAGCTGACCAGATACTATGGTTAGCTAGCTAACAAGCAAACACAAAAGATGTATCAGTGGTGAAAGGATCGGTTCCCGCCAAATTAACCGTATCTGTTAGATTCTGTTGAGATAGAAACACAATCAGCTGTTCACAGCCGTTGTTTCCAAGAGATGAGGACCTCCAATATGGCCGCCGGGGGGTTCGTTGCGCCACTTGAAAGCCCTTTATTGGCATGACGGCTTACCAGAAACAATATTACCAAAGCAGTGTTCAAAATGTCATTTCCCAAAACAAACAAACACCAGCATGCACATTCAAACCACAGAAACAAAACTGTTCTGTCTTAAAATGTGCTGTTCAATAGTAAATACTTAATCTGAAGTATTAGTAGTAGTATTTAGTAATGTAATCTAAAATAGAGAGCATGAAGGGACACAGATCTTAGACAGAAGGACGAGAAGAAAGAGACAGAAAACAAGAAAGCCAGCCAAGACAGACAGACAGACAGGCAGACAGACGGGCGGGCGGGCAGACGGATGGATGGACAGGCAGACAGACAGACAGGCAGGCAGACAGACAGACAGACAGGCAGTGATAGCAGATTGCCCTGCAGTTTGCTGAGTTAAGCACTCTGCATTATTGGAAAGAACGAGCGTGTGTGTGTGCGCATGCGTGCGTGTGTGCGTGCGTGCGTGTGTGTGTGTGTGTGTGTGTGTGTGTGTGTTTTACAGCAGGGAGGGTGGTGGCTTATTCGGGTCCACTGGGGCATTGTGGGTAGTTCCCTAACAGGTTGGCTCCCTCTGCCTGGATACAAGTGATGCAGCATGTCTCTCTCTCTCTCTCTCTCTCTCTCTCTTCCTGTCCTGATCTTCTCTCCTCCCTTTCTGTTTTCTTGCTCCCTCTCTCGATCTCTCACCCTTCTTCTGTCAAGCGTCATTAGATGTGTCTCCATCATGAAACCATCAGCACTGAGGAAGTTGTTGTTCTGTCTTGTCAGCTGATTCTGGTCGTATTTCATGGATATTAAAGATGAAATAAAAGCGATGTTGTAACAGTGGACAGATATTTTAGAATTTCTTCATCAGCAACAACATTTTTCCGTTCAAAGGCAGGCTAAAAAAACGGTTTTGACGATACCGGGGAAACTTGTAGCAAAATCTTTCAGTTTTTTCCATTCAGCTTTTCTAATTCGATGCATCATAATTCGCATCATAAAACAACAACAACCTTGAACGGCATCCCGGTTTGTTCTGCCTCCTTGTGTCTTTCCTCCCGCTGTGCTGAGTTTGCCTGCAGTACTACTCAGTTGGCAGGCGGCTCGGATCAGATCAGCCCTCAACGCTCGACGCCTCGCAGCTATTTGGGCGAGATGGCGGTCCAGAGTACACAGAGCAGGAAAACCCTCGGGAGGAAGAGGAGGACTTACAGGAGAATATGTTCCCCATCCTCTTGCTTTTAATACTGTACATTTTTCATTTCTTTGTTGAGTTTTCTGTCAGTAGATCAACCTCAACATGGCTGTTTTATCCATTCAAAACAGACATTAACCCACAGGAGATCAAAACCCAACGACAGATCTCATATTTCTACCTCTTATTTCTCTTTAACACCAACATGAGACTAAATATATTTTCTCCTGTTTCTCAAATTCAACTAGAAACATATCAGCTCATGTTGATCTGATCACAACAACAGATCTCCAACTGATCTGATGATCACCATTATCTATGTCACATGGTAGCATCTTCACATGGACCTCATGAAGTCTCAGAGTTGATTCTCTGTGTCGTTTCCTCCTGGATCCCGAAACCTTTCAGATGGAGGTGATCACAGGACTAAACTGAGATCTCCACTATTCCTCTGGATCCAAGTGGAAGAGAGAAACCTTGATAATCCCGTCTCTCTTCCTTCCTTCCTTCTTTCCTTCCTTCCTTCCTTCACACATCTTTCTCAGACCATCTGGGTGCTTGCTGGGTACAGCTAACCCGCTAGCGATGCTACTGGCCTCCTTATGCCAGACAACATGACAGTCACACAAATGTAGAAAAGTTGAACTGAGTCAGAACTGGAAATGCTTCAGTTCGCCGAATTGGTGCAAACCGTCATTTTCAATCAATCAATCAATTGATCAGTAGTAAGTAAAAGTGGTTTTATTATCATTTTTTCCTTTACTTTGAACTAGGAATCTCCCACAATCCTCTTCTCGTGCTCAGGCAGAACTAGACGGTGCCTGTGGTCAATCAGCCGCTCAGCTGTCGATGTGTCACTTCCTCAACTGTGAACCGATGGCGAGTGACACAAGTGTCGAGTGTCCAAAATGTCTTGGCCTGATGATGTAAGACAGAAGGACGTGTGACTGAGAGCGATCTCTGACTCAGAGCTTCAAACTTCTCATGTCCGGTTGGTCCGTCTCCCGTTCAGCACAGAGCCAGGAAACAACCAGACAGAGGGGGCGGGGCTACGGGGGCGGGGCTACGAGGGCTTTAGGTAGTCGTCCTATAGGGACCTGTTTTGTGTCTGTGGAGCTAAATATTGGGTTTATAGTGACCTTACTGTACATATTCCTGTCGGGACTCAAAGTTGTGTTGTGATTTTTGTATAGTATCATTTGAAAAAGGTATTAAATGATTACCTGGGAGGTTTGATCTCGGAGGCGTCCATGTTGGATCCTGATCGATGGTTTCAGAAATACTGTTGTGTGAGGTCGGACTGGACTGAACCGGACCAGGCCTGAGCCACGCAGGCTCAAACCAGGCTAGACCGGGGGATAACGTCACTCCTGGCAATGGAGTTTGTTGTTCTGTGTGTGTGTGTGTGTGTGTGTGTGTGTGTGTGTGTGTGAGAGAGAGAGAGAGGGTGAGGGCGAGGGCGAGCGAGGACTACAGCAGTGGCATTTTAAGAGCTCACAGCCATCAGTCAGTCTGAGCCGACCCTCCCTGCTGCCTCTGCACCCAGAACACATTTGGGTTGGGTTTGTTTTATTCAATTGTACGACAAATCTGACTTAATTGAAGTATTTTCATTTAGGAAATCAAATACAGCTAAAATAATAATATAATAACGCGCTGGCCAGTTATTTCACAGTAGAAGAAGAGAAACAACACCAAACAACCGAGTCGCCAGCAGCCAGCAACGGTGTGAACGTGTTTTTCCTCACAATGAGCACCAGAATAAAACTCCCTCCATCACCAATAACACCAGAAATCAATGGAAAGCGAGGTGAGGAGCCGAGAGCCAATCAGAGCCGAGCGTCTGAGCGTCTCTTGCAACAGGTTTTATTAATCCTGTAATAAAATGTGTTTTCCGGCGCGGCGCTGCTCAGGTTCTCCCCCGTGGATTCACCACTCGTTTAAGGAAGTCACATCTCCTCAGCTTGTTGGCACACAAACTCCCACTCAACCACTCAACCACTCGACGTCGAGGATTCTGTTCTGTTCCACCGAACGCAGGCAAACGCTGTTATGGAAGATGTGAAGCTTTACGCATCATACAGGTTGATCATGAGAGGTTATTACAGCTGTTACCTGATACGTTCAATACCTGATACCTGGTTCAAGATGCCTCATGACGTTTTACTGTTATGTCAGCTACTGTTTTGTCATTTCAAAATAAAACTCATAAAGCGTCGGTTATATTTCCATTTGAAAAGATGTGAAACTGTTTCTTTGGATACATAACATGAAGAAACCAGGACATCTTAGATGCAGAGTGAAGTGCTGGTGTTGGATATCAGGCGGATGAGACTGAAATAGTCTCCAGGTATTGATACGAAAATCTGATCCAAAGGTCTCCAGAGTAACATACGAGACATTAAAGTTTTCTCAAGCAGAGGAGGACGTCAGACGAAGCCAGCTGCATGGGCTGAGTCTCTATTGTTCAGTTAAAGTATTGATTGGTACATTGATTAGTACATTGATCGGTACTTTACAGTGGTTCTGGTAGAGCAGCACTGCTTTGTAATCTGCTTTTTGCTTCCCTGCCGGCCCGATCATTGCTCCGTACTTTTTAGGCTGACATTAATAATTCAGAGTTTACATCAGAGTGAGTAATATCAAAAAGTTGTATGAAGATACCGGCCTGAGAGGACAGATCTGAGGACAGATCTGAGGACAGATCTGAGGACAGATCCACCCTCAGATATCTTTATATCTTTGATGTTCAGTCCAAACCAACCTGGTTCCAGTCTGTCACTTGATCTACCATGATGGACTTGTCTGCTCTTCTCTGGTGTTCATACCAGTTAAGAACACATGAAGAAACATCTGAACATGACTGACCAAGTCTCCTTCTACCCATAATGCCTTGTGTTCTGGGGTGGTTTCCTGTAGCTGGTTGGATCCCGTTCTCTCTCCTAACGAACCACCACAGTTCTCTTCTACCCATAATGCCTTGTGTTCTGGGGTGGTTTCCTGTAGCTGGTTGGATCCTGTTCTCTCTCCTAACGAACCACCACAGTACTGAGATGTGTTCAGGTGTCTGGTCTCATGCCACCAGAGTTCGAATCATGTTGTTCTCACGTGGACAAGCAAAACCCAACTGAAGGAGGAAACACACCAGAGCTGGGAAATCTCTCTCCCAACATGCCGGGGGAGAGGGGGAGGGGGGAGGAGCCTGAGACTGGAACAGACGGCGAGTCAGACAGGCAGGTAAACAGGCTGGAGGAGCTCCAGTCTATTTCTGTCAAACTCCCGTTGAGAGGCAGAAGGTGCTAAGCCAGGTTATAACAGGCAGTCTGGTGAGAGAGAGAGAGAGAGAGAGAGAGAGTGAGGGAGAGAGAGAGAGAGAGAGAGAGAGAGAGAGAGAGGGAGAGAGAGAGAGAGAGAGAGAGAGTGATGGAAGCCATAGAGGTAGAAGGTTTACATACTTTACAGTTATGATAGCAGGCATGATGTCATATGTCGAGTCTCGTTCTAGGTTCAACAGAACCTAGTCACTGAACCAGTCACTGAATCCGCCAGGCTGTTAAAGTGTTTGGGTGTTTGAGGAAAATGGCGGCGGGTAGCTCGACGGTGGGTCTGGTGTTGTCAGCCAGACGTCACAACTGTCAGACACACGGACGGTTCGTAGGCGTGACGACTTGAACTGAAAGGCTTTCAAACGTTTTCAATCATAACAATTAGAGTGTAAGTCCTGGCAGGCGAGGACAGGAAGCACAAGACACTCAGACGGGAGAGAACCATCAGACCCTGAGGAAGGCTCTGGGAAACGTCGGCTTGTTCAGGCTCTAACCCGATCTGAAAGCAGCTTGAGAATCCATCACCCAATGTACTCGTGAGACTGCCCAACCTCTTGGCACCAGCATAGTCCATTATGAGTTTCTTATAAATAAAATACATGAAAGGAGGCTGGACATTTGTTATTAGTAATAGTTGAATGTACTTGTCCTGTACAGACGTGGGAAAGGAAAGGAAAGGAAAGGAAAGGTCTTCAGCCCCACTGTCCTGTGATGTCTTTAAATGTAACTGAGACGTTAAAGTTTTCAGATCAGGAAGTGTTACGGTTGTGTGAGTTCTTCGTCTCAGAGCGTTGGTCCATTAATCTGATTATCAAATTGGAATCACAGATTGGAGGGATTACCAGCAGACTGGAGTCCCTGGTTAGAAGAACTAATCTGTCTCGTCTGGCAGCTCATTGGCTGTTAGATTGTTCTCTGGAACAGGAGTGATGGGGACGTTTGATATGGTACCGGCTCTGACACAGTGGGGTGGAGTCAGTCCTTGGCTGTGGCTCAAGGTTGTGCTGGAACATCCAAGCTGGAACACTTACAAGTTTGTGGGAGTTTGTCCTGTTGGTCATGAGAACATCGACATGACGTGGACCGACTCCCTTCCTTCTGGCCCAATGCATGCTGGGATAGGCTCCAGCCCACTGCGACCTCGAATAGGAATAATCGGGTAACGAAAATGACCTAATGAACGAATGATGATGACACACTTTTTTATATGAGACAGGGTTTGAACCCCGGTGGTCTCTCACCACTTCACCACCTGCTGCCCTTCATGGTCGTTTCATCTTCCTCCTTTTGTTTGAATGACTCAAAGGTTCATCCTATTCAGTGAACATTGATCGATCTGGATTGGAGAGAGAGGGAGAGATCGTGGAGGAGGGAGCTGTGTCCCACTTTACTCTGGTGTAGGAGGCTTCTCTGGCGGCCATATTGGAGGACGTCAGCTCTTGGGTAACTGGCTGTGAATCTAAATGTACAAGTTGTCCGTCTCAACATAACTGAATCTTCATGGTTAATTTCTGTCTCTGACTGGGAACTGATCAATTCATCACTGATACATCTGATTGATTTAGTGTTTAGAGAATGTAGCTTGTTAGCTAGCTAACCATAGTACCTGGTTAGCTAACCATCACTGTCTTGTTGTTAACACATCTGATTAGCACACTAGCTAACGTATCTAGTAGAAACTAGCGTTAGCAGTGGCTAGTAGTCCCATGTTAACAGTAACTAGTTAGCTAGCTAGCAGTTAGTTCAGGTGAACTGAGCTGACTCGTGTTTTGGAGTAGAGACTAGGGCTAAAGACAAGACAGATTACTGAGTCACAGTAACCTACATTTGGAGACAAATCTACCTGACCATTTGTTCATTCTGATCAGTGAAGGTTATAGATTAGATCTGTACCTGGTTCAGTCTGACATTAAGATGTAGTAGAAATGTTCCCTTCGTCGTTCTCGGGGGATCCTGCTGCTTTCACAGGACATCCTCTGAAGCTGCAGGGCTTCTACTGTCCTACTTCTCTGCTGTGACTCTGAATGCACCACACATCTCCGCTCAGCTCAGAGGAGATGATGATGGTGTTGGAGATTACAGCGAGCATCAGACATCTGCTGCAGCGCGATAAGCCTGGCCAGAGGATTCAGGATGTGAGGATGCTGCGGGTGCTGTTACTCCGTTTAGCTTATATGACCTTTGATTTGTTTTGTTGGTCTTTTATTTTATTTTCTCATTAAAAATTTCTCGATCCATTTCTGTAACCAGCAGGTCTGCTCGACACAGTGCCTCAAATACACTGATTCAAACCCGACTCCATATTGGTATAAAATATGAATGTGGCTGTCGTACTTTAGAGCTGACACTGCAATGGCTTTGTTACTCTGGAGGGAGAGGAGAGGGATGGATGGATGGATGGATGGATGGATGGATGGATGGATGGATGGATGGATAATGGATGATAGATGGATGATAGATGGTTGATGGATGATAGATGGATGATTGATGGATGATTGATGGATGGATGATGGGACATATGAACTAACCCTCCCCCACCTCTTTTGCGCTGCTGTTACTCTGCCCCTATCTCTCTCTCTCTCTCTCTCTCTCCCTCTCTCTCTCTCTCTCTCTCTCTCTCTCTCTCTCTCTCATGCTCATTCCACTTTCAACCCTTTTATTTATAAATGTGTCACATTGACTGAGTGGAAAAGCTCTTCAAGCATGACACACATATTGCACACAGTGAAATCACCCCTCCCCCTCGTGTACACAGATCCATGCTCGTATCCCAACCTCAACACATCCAACCTCAACACAGAGACACAAACACACACCACATGTTGTCATCATGCCATTAGTCCATTAGCTCACATTGAACCTTGTGTATTATTGCAGCTTCTTCACTGTAGCTTTCAGCACAACCAGCAGAGAGAGGGAGAGAGAGAGGGAGAGAGAGAGAGAGAGAGAGAGGGAGCTGGGGGGTTAAGTGGTCCACTTATCTCTGGTGTAGCAGCGTTCAGGTGATGTAATGCTCTGGCAGCCATGTTGGAGGTCCTCAGCTCTTGGGAAACAACAGATCGCATTGCTAAATGTGAGAAGTTCAACAACCATAACACCAGAAAACAAATGACAACGCAGCATTATCATTATTATAAGAGGAGACAAGTTCAATGTTGTCTCACTTCCTGCTGGTCGCCGGTCAATAACGCTCATTGATGACTTAATGGGCTGGAAAACAACAATGGAGGTCGGAGAAAGAGAAAGACAATAAATGTAAGATATCCATAAAGGTGCAGGGGGGAGGAGAGGGGGAGGAGAGGGGAGGGGGGGGGGGAAGAGAGGAAAAGAGAGATGCTGTTTTCAGCCTCCAGACCTACAAACAGAGGAAATGTTTTTTTCCTTTCCTCTTACAAATCACTCCAGTTTTTCTTGACCTAAAATCCAGCGACTCTCATGCTGGTCTCTGAATAACAGTAGTAAGAGGCCGAGGGAGGGATCGCTGACTGGCCGTCTGAAAGGAAGGAAACCCCTGAAACACTTTAACTGTTAAAACTAAAAACTGGTGATACGTCTTCTGGGTCCATTCGGTTGTTTGGTGTATTTTTGTTATTTCTGCAGAGAACAACATGGTTTTGGTGTCAGCCAATCAGAGTCAAAGAGCAAGGGCTTCTTTCTAGACCGACGATCAACAATCATACAGGAGAAATCCATCAGAGGAGAGAGAGACGACAGGAGATAGACCAGAATGCAATGCAGTAGCAAGATAGACCAGAATGCAATGCAGTAGCAAGATAGACCAGAATGCAATGCAGTAGCAAGATAGACCAGAATGCAATGCAGTAGCAAGATAGACCAGAATGCAATGCAGTAGCCCAGATAGACCAGAATGCAATGCAGTAGCCCAGATAGACCAGAATGCAATGCAGTAGCCCAGATAGACCAGAATGCAATGCTGCGTTTAGGCTCTTGCTTTTTCTTGACTTGGAATGACTAATACTACTACTACTACTACTACTACTACTACTACTACTATGTAACGCCAACATGGCGACTCCGTGACCAGTGACGCCCTGATGCGTGTAGCTCCTCTAGACATGCGTCTCCGTGGCGATGCGTCTCCGTGGCGATGCGTCTCCGTGGCGATGCGTCTCCGTGGCGATGTGTGGTGATGCGTGGCGACGCGTGGCGATGCGGCTCTGTGGCGGCGGCGCCCCACCAACAGCTCTCCTGTCATTTCCTCGGTGTCAGCGATTACAGACGTAAAGGCAGAAAACAAACACTCCTCCATAATGAACACAGAACGGCCATCTGGCTGCAGGGAAAACAGCATGTCGGGACGCCATACGGCTCGGCTGGCGTCTGATGGAAGCTGTTAATCCAACTAAGAGAATAAGTCTTATTTTTCCAGTCGGTGCTCGTCTTTCAGTCGTGGGTCGTAACCGTGAGAGGAAGCGCTGACGGTGGAGGTGAAGGGTTGGCAGGCGTCCTCTTGTAGTCTGTCCTCCCCTCCTCCTCCCCTCCTCCTCCCCCTCCACCCGGCCCATCCCTCCTCCCGTTGCTGCCAGACGGGTCCGGAGGGGATATCCCAGCAGGCCCTGGTCGTATCCGACTGAGCCTGAAACATCTCGACACGCATCTGCCTTTCCTCTGGCTCCTTCACCCTGCCAGGGGAATAACGGGGGTTTTTCCTTCCTTCAGCCATGAATTATTATATTCCTCGTGTTTCCGTAGAGACGAGGGTCTGACTAACACCGTGAACTATTTTAATACAAGATACTGATGCCTGATTCGATGTGTTGCCTTGGGAATAGCAGGGCTTCTCTTTCCTCGTGGCCAATCGTGTTTTATCTTTCGGTACAGTGGAACTAACATGCTAACTGTGTTGATACAGGACGGTCTGTTGAAGCCTGTCCCGTTCAGTCAGTCTTCCCTGGACGAGTAAAGCGTAAAGGTTAACACTTCCCTTCACCTCACGCCGCACTTCTCCTCCGCCAACTATCCCGTATAAATAAATGTGACCAGAAATCAATAGCGAGTGAATGTAAACGCCCACTGAGCCTCTCGTACCCGAGCGGCAGAACAAAGGAAGGTTCTGGATGGATATTGTTGTCGTTGTGCTCGTCCTCCCCCTCAGCATCTTTCTAGCTAAATAATCCACCCACATCTTCTCTGCAACTCAACGCAGCTAATTTGCTGCTTTGCCAGGTTTGGTTGCGTTGTTTCTGAAGTGGAGAACAATGTGGCTTGGCCGGAGAGAGACTGTGACAGATTTGCCTCTACTCAGTTTATTCACTATATCTTAAATGTTGTACAGTTACCCAGCATGCTCTTGTTCTCTTTCTCTTCATCTAAAGCACCTTACAGCATCAGACGGTTTTAGCATGTGCTCTCCCAGTGGGAGGTAGCCTCGTACCTGCTACCTCCAAAGGCTTTGCAGGCTTTGGAAGGAAGGAAGTAAACCTTTCAAAACAAAAGTTACAAGGCGCTGCATAACAGTAACACGTGTATGAAATAGAAATAGAAATAAATAAAAAATAGGAAACATTAAAAACAGCACAGGGACAAAGACATGTTGCTCACGGTGCAAGTGAGTTTTTAAAAGCTGCTTAAAACCAACTGACTAAAGGCGAGACGCTCCAAAGATGGAGGGCAAGGACCCAGTAACTACAACATGAAGGTCCATCAACCAGGCTAGAACAGGAGAACCGGATCATTGTGTGTCTGTAGATCCATCCAGTGACTCGATGTTTCACCTCCTCTCGCCTCTCGTCCTCCTACCAAGCACCTCTCTGACCCTTGACCTCCTTACTGCTGGTTGCTTGTGATATTGGCGCTGTAGGAGCTGAAGGTCATGCCTGGTAAACTGAACTGTGTCGTTGAAGTACAACGGTGTCAAAATGACAATCCACTAATCTCATCTCTCTCTCTGCTCTCTTTCATGCCTCCTCCTCCTCCTCCTGGTGGCCCGTGGATCCTTCAGGTAAGAAAACTTAGGTCACTTAAACCATGAAACTCAGAAAACTGACCGTCTGTATCTGGGTTGAGCTGAGCCGGGCTTATCGTTCTCCGGCTGTCCAAAACTACATTTTTGTTGGCAGCCTTTGAAGCCTCCCAGAGTCTGGTGAAAGTTGAGGGCGTTGAGTTGTTGTGTTAGTCTGATTAAGTCTTAATGGGGGTTTCCTCTGTTATCTAACCTAAACACTGTAAGACAAACACTCTTCATGAAAAAGTTCCAGAAGGGAGAAAAAGGGGCTTTTACTTTGTAGCCTGATTGGTCGGTTAAAAAACGAGTTCCTCTGCTTGTGTTGTTAAATTGAAGTCTTGTTGACGTCACATGACCAGATATACGTGACGTCGTCAAGCCCCCATATAGTGATGACTACGCCTACAACCATTCATGTTGCTCAACCCTTCTCTGACTGTGATGTGCTCGTGGTTGGTTGGTTGTGATTGAAGAGGGAAGAGGTTTGTCATCGGCATATATCATAATTTAAGGAAATGCCTTGAGCGCCGCAGACAAAACCATACACAGCCATAACACGTGTTGTGTTGTCTTAGAATGATTGAAGTTATTAAAGTTTGAGATTGAAGTTTTACCCTGTACGCTTTTAAGTTTTTTTTGCTGTAGATGCAAGAGGGTAGCGAGTGACAGGAAAGACGACTTGCAGCAGAACCTGGTTCAGGGTTTGTGCCATGCTTGTCTATTTCGGTTCTGTTCAATTGCACCATTTTCGCTTCGGCTGCTTCAAAGCCACCATGTTTTAACCAGCCTCCATCGGGTATTGACTGCAGTCTCTTTAGACCCTCCTGTCTCGCTGTCAGCCACCATTCATTCAGTACAATACAGTATTTCTGGGGTGTTTCCCTGCGATATTTGCTTGGCGCTCCCCTCCCGTGGCGCTGTGGTATTAAATTGTTCCCTCAGAACCGGTATTGACCGGATAAACACTCTTCCAGTGGTGTCGGAGGTGTTGATTATCGCTGTGAGGAACCAGTCGAGCCTCGACCCCTGCCAGGAACGCCATGCGTTTAATCCACTGTCAGATGGAAGGAAGGCATGTGGCAGCAGGGTGGGAGTCGTAGGATCAATACATTTGGGAGATGTTTCAAATTGAACCGACATCAGAAAGAAAGTTGCCGTTTTATTTAAATGGGTTTCAACATCTAGTGGACGCCATGTTGTTTTCTGGGAAGGCAACTGCCGTCGTCTACACATTGTGGTTTAATGGCTTTCGGAGCTTTACGCTGTTGAACTTGGTCAAACAACAAATATTAACAGATGGTCAAAAACAAATGTGTGGACGGTGGCTTCATCAGTCCAGTCCAGACTGAACCTCAACAGACTGCTGTGTGTTGAGTTTCTGTCGGGGTACGAACACCATCCATCCATCTACCAGATGAGTGGCGCCTGCAGGGTCTCGGTGCTTAGTGACTCCCAAACTTGGGGTTGGGGGCGATGGCTCTTCTATCAAGCCTCCCCATTCCTCAGTCTGACATATCAGGAAATTTGATCAGTCACATTCCCCAGTCAATCAGGTTGACTAAGAACCGACATCAATCCGCTGAGCGTTCGGGCCTTCGGTGGCACTCGGTGGAAAGTTGTTGAGAGACCCAGTTGGTCCTGAAGCTTTCCTCACCGTGATGATGTGACGTTCTCCACTGTGTCCCAGTCAGGAGGTCCTTACTGCTGTAATGAAGCGAGGGGATTGGTCGATATAAACCTGTCTATCTTCACCTCTCTACACATTGGAGGCATTTAGCTGAACCGAACGAGTGCATCAGTAGAAGACGCTTTCATTTCCTCTCCTTTCCTTTCTCCTCTCTCTCTTTCCCATGTGTTGGTTTACTATCACTCAGTTTGTGTCTTTTAACGAGAGCGACACAAACAGGAAACCTTCAGCGGATTCTTCTGATGCTTCCCTAACACATAAAAACCTCCAGTTCTTTAAAGAAGAAACACTTTCAGCTCGCTCTGATGCATCCCTCCCTCCACTCCTTCCTCTCTCTCCATCCCTGCAAGCAAAGACTTTAAAGTCGTGCTAAATATTGAACCAGGCCGGCGAGGCTCTCCATCCCCCGTCCTTCATCTGGCAGGATGGCGTCTTCATCAGAGCGATGGATCCGGTTCAACATCTTCAAGGCTGCTGCTGCTCTACGGGAGGGTGGGCCGAGCATGGCAGTCTTTTTAAGCAACACCATTAAAGCTGACAAACACATGAAAGCTACACTCACTGGTCACTTTGTTAGGGACACCTAGCGAGTAGCGGGTACCGGCGAGGACCCCCTGTTGCCTTCAGAACAGCCTGAACTCTTCAAGGCCTGGGGTTTGAAAAGGTGCTGGAAACCTTCCACAGGTTTTGGTTCATGCTGACATGTTCATGCAGGTTTGCCAGTGGCGCAATACCATCCTTGTCCTATAGGGGCCAGTAAAATCTTGATTTAATGCAGCGTTAATAAGTACTAATAAATACTTTAACGGTTAGTAGTGGCTAATTGCAATTTTAATAGTGACTTTTATGTTCTTACTAGTAAATCATTAAGCCGTTTTTATTGCATCCCATGAGGCTGAACATCTTAGATATCAACGTTTCATAACTCAACAGTCTCTCCTTCATCTTCCTCTGAGCTTCATCACGTGACTCCAACTCTGTAGTCTTACTTGTTTCCCTTCAATTCAAAACTTTATTGTATACAAAATCGGTGCAAAACATACATGCATAGGCCTGTACACACACACACACACACACACACACACACACACACACACACACACACACACACACACACACACACACACACACACACATGTCAGAGAGACGGCCACTGCCACCTGCTTCACCCACTCTCCAATTACTGAACTCAGCTGGGGGTTCAGCTGGTTCGCCTTGGCGTGTGTGTGTGCATGTGTGTGTGTGTGTGTGTGTGTGTGTGTGTGTGTGTGTGTGTGTGTGTGTGTGAGTCCGCCTCTCCGGTGGGCAGAATGTCAGAGTGCCTTCATTCTTCAGCCGTTAATTACAGCTTTCCACTGTTGGCGTCACCGTCACCGTTACACCGGGATGACACACCAGCAAGATGACAGCAGAGAGAGAGACAGACAGATAGAGAGAGAGAGAGAGAGAGACAGACAGACAGACAGACAGACAGACAGACAGACAGACAGACAGACAGACAGACAGACAGATATAGAGACAGATAGAGATAGATAGAGAGAGACAGATAGAGAGAGAGAGAGAGAGAGACAGACAGACAGACAGACAGACAGACAGACAGACAGAGAGAGAGAGAGAGATAGACAGATAGATAGAGAGTTCTGTTTCTGTCTGGGAGCTGATCAATCAGTTTTCCATTGATAAATCTGATCGATTTGGTATTTAATGTAGCCTGTTAGCTAGCTAGCATAGCATCTGGTCAGCTAACCATCACTGTCTTGTTAACACATCTGATTAGCACACTAGCTAACATATCCAGTAGAAGCTAGCGTTAGCAGTGGCTAATAGTCCCATGTTAACAGTAACTAGTTAGCTAGCTTGTTCAGGTTAACGGAGCTGACTGGTGTTTTGGAGTAGAGACTAGGAGGGCTGAAGACAAGACAGATTACTGAGTCGCAGTAAATCTACCTGATCACACTGATCACTTTCTTCAGGTATTGTTTATTTATTGAGCTATTATTTGTACAGTTTCCTCTGGACCTCCATGATGAGATCTGTGTTGTAAAAAGCTTTAATAGAGATGAAACTTCCCAGGTGCTTCAACCAGAATGAATCCAGACCATAATATAATAACAGGTGACAGAGAAAGAACGAACGAGCATGTCAAGCATGTAAAAACTCCATTATTCATTCCACCTCTTCTTCCCTATGTAGCTACCTCCCACACACACACACACACACACACACACACACACATACACACACACACACACACACACACACACACACACACACACACATACTATCCACGCACTCATGCAGAGCAGCTGTACCTCCCCCAGGATGTGTGGATCTGCACAGATGCTACTCATCACTAATCCATCCAGTCACTGAAGGCCAATACTACATTACTATTATATTGAAGCTGTTTTATCTGTAGTAAAGAATCAATTATCTCCAGTGTGAAAGGCTGAGATGGTTTAATATATCGGGTAGAAATGCAGGTTTGTCATTTTGGGAATACATGTTGAGTATCTGCACCCGCATGGTTAACATGTACTGCATGTACTCGCTGTAGACGTCCTGAACTACTGATGGATTATTGTTTTGGCGGCTGAAAGTAAAAAGCACCTGGAAAAGAAGTTTGTTTGCTTTCCAGCGATCAGAAGGCAGAAGAAATAGATTTTGGCAATATCATCTGACTGAGAGACTCAGATATTATGTCACAGTATTTTGATGTAGTTTTACCGTATGGCTCTTAAAGCTGCACCAGGCGGTTTTCCATGTTGAGCGGCAGTGAGAGGAAACTGTGTGAGGTTGGAGGACTTCACTACCCAGAAGTCATGTAACTGGTGGTGCTGGTCAGTCCAGCTCTAACGCTGCTGATGTTCAGGACAGGATATTTCACTCTGAAGTTTCCAATCACCACTTCCTGTGGGCGGAGAATTCAAATCCCCCTCTGTTTATATTCTTGTATGATCATGGTTTAACGACATTGTTAAAACTAGATGTTGTTTCTGGGGTCTAAAATTTCAAAGATCCATTTAGTTTCAGACCAACTCCATTGAACGCATCACAACTGGACT
>JAXDDW010000054.1:1440000-1445000 GCA_034670385.1 Hoplostethus mediterraneus
GCTCCCATTTTGTTTTAAGGCCAGCCTCTACTACCCAGCCAGAGAACATTTCATATAAATAAATGTCTGTTCTGCTTTTCTGTTGCTGATTGATAAAACACAACAGAGACCCGAGATCTAGACATGAACGCTTTTGGTTGGTGAACATTCTAGAACTCTGGTTGGTGAACATTCTAGAACTCTGGTTGGTGAACATTCTAGAACTCTGGTTGGTGAACATTCTAGAACTCGGTGTCAGGTCGGTCTTCACCAGGAAAAACCTTCTGGAGACAGGAAGTGATGCGTTTTTTACGTTTCCTCGTTTGTTTGGAATCAACAGAAGAAGAACTGGGTAGTTAGCATGAGCAGCGATAGCCACCGTGGCTGAACAGACAGAGAGAACAGCGCCACCTACAGGAACGTCTGAAACACTGTGGTACCCAATTTGAAAAACTACTACACTTGAGTTTTTCCAGAGCCGGTACTCTATTATGTTTCATATCATATTGTTGTTAGCTTGAAGAAAACTCCCTCGTAGTAAATCCATGTATTTACACACACCTGTATTTTTACCAGAAACTGTGGTGTTTTTTGCTTCCTGGCATCAGAACCTCAACACCTGGGCTAGTATACAGTAGTAGTAGTAGTAGTAGTAGTAGTAGTACAGGGGAACGGGCCTGAAAGACTTTTACTGAGCAGAAATCCTCAACAGAAATGGGAGGAATGAAAGTGTTCAGAATGCACACCGACCCTGGTAGGAGTGGTCAGTCTGCAACACTCACCACCTTGGGGATCCTCTGTCACAGTTTCCTGCCCCAGCTCTCACCATCAGTAATAGAGGATGTTGTTTGGGGAGTGGCTACCATTTGTCCGAGCGGCTTGCCACCATTTTGGGGGAATGACAATGAAAGTAAAGATGGTGTGTTATCACTTCTTCTTCATGTGGGGGACATGTAGCATTTTAATGAGACCATGATGGAGACGAGCAGCAGGGTGGAGCTCATTTATCAGGTCAGAAAATGTCTTTCAGTAGAGAAAAGGCCTGTGTTATCACCAGCATGCATCAGTGCATGTGTGTGGGTGTGTGGGTGTGGTGTGTGTGCGTGTGTGCGTGTGTGTGTGTGTGTGCGTGTGTGTGTGTGTGTGTGTGTGTCAGACTGACCCTATCTTGGCAGAGCGTCAGGTCCCAGTGAAACCCCCCTGTTCTCTCTCCTGTTTCCCCCCGTCTGTTCTCATGGAAACTGTCCAGTATTGTACCGAGCGCTCCGACGGTCAGCGGTGAGATCTGATTGGTGCAGAATGAGGAAGAGGGAGATGGCGGCTCAGCTGTGGGACGTCCATTGTAAACCCGTCCAGGACACAAAGCAGGGCTGTGAAAGCTCACGTGGAGACTGGCGCCTGGGGGCGGAGTCAGACTGGCGCCTGGGGGCGGAGTCAGGCAGGAGATGCATCTGCTCGACGCTAGCATCCCACCGCTCAACGTATTGAGATAAAACTGATCTGACCTGGTGATTGATTGATTGGTTATTGATTGTAGCATTATAACCATAGCATTATGTTTTTGTTGCAAATCTGATTCATCATGATGCGACGTCATGTGATGCCTTGTTTAAAATGAATGAACTGAAGTGTGATCCCAACCTCGGGCTGTGTGTCCACCAGAACCTCTTTACAGTTCTGGCTCCCAATATCTTTCAGTCATGATCGGAGGCCTCGGCGTGTTTTCGGTGCCCAGAGCTACAAGTTTGGAATATTTCACATTTCATTGAAAGCAACAGAAAGCCACAACCTTCCCCCGGGAATCTGCTAGCTGAACCCAGTGGGCAGCATCCTCCTCAGTGTGTGAAACAGCAGAACGTTTGATAACTTCACCTGGAGTCAAATCTTGAATGGAGAACTTCTACTGTCAGGGAGTTTCTACTGTTTCTACTGTCATGAAGGATCCTCCATTATAGAACACAGTGAGGAAGGATGAGAAACATAGAAACCTTGGAAACAATGTCACTTACTCAGAATCACATTTACTTTGTTTGTGTGTGTGTGTGTGTGTGTGTGTGTGTGTGTGTGTGTGTGTGTTGCATAGTTGTATAAGCCTGTCAGTCTGTCGTTCCTGCTGAGTCAGTGTTTGGCCTGGCCTTGGAGTCTCAGCAGAGTGTGCTGATTGTGTCTCCTCTATTTCTCTCTATCTGTCTGTCTCTCTCTCGTTCTCTCTCTCTCTCACACACACACACACACACACACTAAGTGCAACCCTCTTTCTCCTCCCTAGAGAGCTGATTAGGGCGAGTGTGCAAGGTCCCAGGAAATGACGGTGTGTGTGTGTGTGTGTGTGTGTGTGTGTGTGTGTGTGTGTGTCATGGGGTCCTGAGGGCCCAGAGAAAAAGCTAGTGCTGCTGACTAAGTCACTGTGACACGTTGGGCTGCAGCTGAGGCTTCGACTGTCCCGTCCTTCTGTCTCGGCCCACAAAGACATCGTCTGATAAACGACCAGGACAAATAAACACGCTGAGTCTCAGTTGGCAACAGAATAAACACTCTAGAACTCTGATAGATAAACACTTTAGAACTAGAACTATGATAGATAAACACTCTAGAACTCTGATGGATAAACACTCTAGAAGTATGATGGATAAACACTCTAGAACTATGATGGATAAACATTCTAGAACTATGATAGATAAACACTAGAACTCTGATGGATAAACATTCTAGAACTATGATGGGTAAACATTCTAGAACTATGATGGATAAACATTCTAGAACTATGATGGATAAACACTAGAACTCTGATGGATAAACATTCTAGAACTCTGATGGATAAACATTCTAGAACTATGATGGATAAACACTAGAACTATGATGGATAAACATTCTAGAACTATGATGGATAAACACTAGAACTCTGATGGATAAACATTCTAGAACTATGATGGATAAACACTAGAACTCTGATGGATAAACACTCTAGAACTATGATAGATAAACACTAGAACTCTGATGGATAAACACTCTAGAACTCTGATGGATAAACACTAGAACTCTGATGGATAAACACTCTAGAACTCTGATGGATAAACACTAGAACTCTGATAGATAAACATTCTAGAACTATGATGGATAAACATTCTAGAACTATGATGGATAAACATTCTAGAACCATGATGGATAAAAATTCTAGAACTATGATAGATAAACATTCTAGAACTATGATGGATAAACACTCTAGAACTATGATGGATAAACATTCTAGAACTATGATGGATAAACACTCTAGAACTATGATGGATAAACATTCTAGAACTATGATGGATAAACACTCTAGAACTATGATGGATAAACATTCTAGAACTATGATGGATAAACACTCTAGAACCATGATGGATAAACACTAGAACTATGATGGATAAACATTCTAGAACTATGATGGATAAACACTAGAACTCTGATGGATAAACATTCTAGAACTATGATGGGTAAACATTCTAGAACTATGATGGATAAACATTCTAGAACTATGATGGATAAACACTAGAACTCTGATGGATAAACATTCTAGAACCATGATGGATAAAAATTCTAGAACTATGATAGATAAACATTCTAGAAGTATGATGGATAAACACTCTAGAACTATGATGGATAAACATTCTAGAACTCTGATGGATAAAAATTCTAGAACTATGATAGATAAACATTCTAGAAGTATGATGGATAAACACTCTAGAACTATGATGGATAAACACTCTAGAACTATGATGGATAAACATTCTAGAAGTATGATGGATAAACACTCTAGAACCATGATGGATAAACATTCTAGAACTATGATGGAACTCTCTAGCTGTTGACCATTCTGGAGCTCTCTGGTAGATGAACATTCTAGAATTCTGAAAGATGAACATTCTAGAATATTCTGGTAGGTACATATTCTAGAGCTCTGAAAAACAAACACTCGTGTACTCTGGCATGTAAACATCGTTGAACTCTTTCGGCGCTGTCATGTTGTTTCGGTCTACTGTGGAATATTTCTTCTGGGGGTTGTCTGGTTCTCCAAGATTAGATCATTCTAGAACATTCTAGATCTAGAGTCCTAGATTCTGGTCCCTGTTGCTCTTCTGATGCCGCTGACGTTCTACATTCCTGCTCAGGAAACTTGGTTCTCTGTTTAGTTAAAGCAAAGTCATTGCAGGGACATTTGAAATGTTTTCAGCCTGCGGCCAAAATGAGGAATTAAGTCTGTTATTTAGGGACCGAGCGAATTTTGTGCTAGTTTCACATCGTGCTGTTTGGGAGATTGGACTTCTCTGTTTTGTTTGTGCTGGTTTCATTTTGGTTTATAGCACGAGTGATGGGTCGGGGGGTTGAGGGGTTGTGGGCGTGTCTTTAAGCGCTGTTACCCACGGTTCAGTCATGAGAAATGTGGTCCGTCAACCTGATGTTTCCCCACTTTCACTTCCTGTTGAGGAAACGCTACTTCTCTGTTGGTGAAAATCTCTCAGTTCATAACAAGGAAGTCTCAATCTGTTTTTTCTTTCTTCATTCATTAATTTTGTCACTCCTGTCACATGGGATCCTACCAGTAATTAGCTTGTGACCAGTGGTGGCTTCTGCTTCATATTTTCATGAAGCAGCGAGTCATAATCAAGTCATAAGCCTGTAGATTTAATAAGAGTTTACCAAACGTTTCTCAGGCCTTTAGAGAAAGATGCTCTTGTTCACAAATCAATTAGATTGAATCAAACCGTCAGAATAAATTTGGGTATTTCTGGTGGTATTCCCCTTTAAAGTCAAATCTAAATCTAAAGACAACCCAAAGTCAAACATGGAGGAGGGGTAACCGAAGCCGACCGTTTCCCTGACCAAATTCTTGAGTTATTATCTATGGAAAGTTTCTCCTCCAGTAATGTTCCTGCTGCAGCTGCTGGTTTGGCGATAAGCTGACTTTCCATCTGCCGTTATTAACCATGAGCATGTAGCATGGTAGCAGGGTGGTGATTAAACCTCCTGCAGGACATGAACTC
>JAXDDW010000054.1:1457500-1462500 GCA_034670385.1 Hoplostethus mediterraneus
CAAGAAAACATACGGAGACGGAATTCTGTTTTTAACAGTGTTTGTTAACATGTTGTTAATGGTGTTGTCAACAATGTTATTAACATTAACATTATTAACAACATTGTTCTTGGTAACTACGTTGTTAACATGTTATCATGTTGTTAACAGTGTTTTTAATGTGTTGTTAATGTGTTGTTAACATGTTAACTATGTTGTTAACGTGTTGTAAGCGTGTTGTTAATGGTGTTGTTAACGGGTTGTTAACATGTTGTTAACTATGTTGTTAACGGTGTTGTTAACGTGTTGTTAACATGTTAACTATGTTGTTAACGTGTTGTTAGCGTGTTGTTAACGGTGTTGTTAATGGGTTGTTAACTATGTTGTTAACGGTGTTGTTAACATGTTGTTAACTATGTTGTTAACTATGTTGTTAACGTGTTGTTAGCGTGTTGCTAATGGTGTTATTAACGGGTTGTTAACGGGTTGTTAACGGGTCATTAACATGTTGTTAACGTGTTGTTAACAATGTTGTTAACATGTTGTTAACTATGTTAACGTGTTGTTAACTATGTTGTTAATGGTGTTGTTAACGTGTTGTTAACGGGTTAACTATGTTGTTAACAGTGTTGTTAACGTGTTCTTAACATGTTAACGGTGTTGTTGACGTGTTTTTAACATGTTATCACGTTAACGGTGTTGTTAACGTGTTAACATGTTGTTAATGGTGTTGTTAACGGTGTTGTTAACGTGTTGTTAATGGTGTTGTTAACGTGTTAACTATGTTGTTAATGGTGTTGTTAACGTGTTAGCATGTTAGCGTGTTAGCGATGCTCTGGTGTGACTGTCTTGTCTCTGTTCCTGATGGTCTCTCTCTCTCTCTCTCTCTAACAGGGCCTTGTACACGTATGAGGGTGACGGGAATGACTTGACATTGGCAACATCAGGGGGTAAGTCAGCTCCTTTCTTATATACCTGTTATGTTACTACTTTTATGCTTGCTTCCTTCTTTCCTTCCTTCCTTCCTTCTTTCTATGCTTCCTCCCTTATTCCTTCTCTTGCTCTTTCACAAGGAATCAAATCCATTGTCAGTCCTCTCACCCATCCATTCATCAATCTTTGTCCCGATTCCCCACACATGACGTCTTGTTGTCATCGTTGTTCGTGTTATTTGATGTGATGGATTTGATTGGATGTGAGCCGCCCACCTCTGGTCCTAACAGCCGCTCACGTCTTAATGTCATGTTGGGAGATGTGGGGGGGGGGGGGGGGGTCCGTTCGTCTGATGAGCCCTGCAGGTTTCCTCCTCCACCGTCGTCGCAGAGCTTTGGAAATGTTTTGTTGCTGTTTATGGAGCCGCTGGAGACTCAGGTTCTTTATTACTCTGGGTTAATGGAACGCTGCAGGATCAGTATGGGTTTATGAAATGCCTCCATATCTGATGCACACACACAAACACAGATGTTGCTAAGGAGACTTATTTAGAAAGATCAAGCTTTTCTCTCTTCTCAGCTGGTGGACGTCGTGAGTATTAATCTGTTGGTTGAGTGATCTCCTGGCGGTAACGCCCGCCGAGCACCATGATGCTAAAATGTGTATTTATCTGTCAGATGAATCAGTCGGTCCAAACCAGCCGGCGTCTGTCTGAGACAACGATGGCTGAACGGTTATAACAGTCTTCGGTCTTTTCCTGTTCTCAGACTTTGTCCCTGCTGGCCACCGTACACTCTCTCTGACCACAAGCCAATCGAAGCAAAGCAAAACAATGGCTCTTTATCAGACAGGCTCCTGATTGGCTGGCTGGTCAACACAAAGCGGTAGTGTCTAAACTGTTCCTCCTGTTAGCCTCCTGTTAGCCTCCTGTTAGCCTCCTGTTAGCCTCCTGTTAGCCTCCTGTTAGCCTCCTGTTAGCCTAGCATGAACATTAACACATTAAAACATTTTTACCCTTTTAAGCCAAACAGTTTATATTCTTCGTTATTATTGAGGTGATTATAAAACCACAAGTTTAATGCTTTAATGTCACAATAGCAATGGCTATGAAAAGGTTCAGTCTAAACCACACCCACTTATCTGAGTCAAGATACAAAATTCAAATAATTTGGTAGATTGAACAAATATGTTTACAAATACAAGTAGTACAGTAGTACAGTAGTACAGTAGTACAGTAGTACAGTAGTACAGCGTCTCGGCCCTCATGATGTTATAGAAGTGACTTAAAAAGTTTAAATGAAAACTTTAAATCAACTTACACAAAACCTGATTTTATATTTATTGATTGGTTAGTTGGATATTCATTTGGCCAGTAAAAAAATTTTATATTTTTTTTTACCACCATTTTTTCATTTTCGGACGCTGCTCTGTGTGCAGTGTGGTTCTGCTGCGTAACGTTTAAGAGAGACTTCTGAGACAGTTTCAGCAGCTCTGCCAAGACCAGGAGAGGAAACACCCCACGTTACTCTGGACTGTAAACCCTGGAGGACTCGGGCCTCACATTACAAGTAGACTACAGCTGCGTGTGTGTATGTGTGTGTGTGGACTAAGTACTGACATGGCTAGACTAGACATGTAATCTGAGGCAGTAAGCTAGCAGGCCGACGCTGACCAACACCCAACATGCTGGAGACCAAACTGATCCGTCACGCTGCCCAATGATCCAGATTCAGATACAGATTAGCCTCGAGTCACTTGACAGGAACCGGCGAGGTAATGCATTTCAGAGATTGAAACGCATGAGGTCGTGACCTGCTCAAAGCTAGCGGCGACAGCAAGAGGTCAAAGGGCGCAAGGAGTATTACATCATTCTGGTTGCAGCTGTCTTATTAAGTTCAAGTTCATGTCTTTTATTGTCAAATGTCCAGTATCACTTACAGTCATACTGGACAATGAAATGTTGTAGGTAAACATTACATCACACAACTATATGAAACACAATTAAGGGCGGATAAACTAAAATAGAAATAGGAATAAAAAATATGAATATGAAAAACAACATACAGTTGTAACAACATTTGTAAATAACAGTTGTAAATAATCATAGAGATGCATATATACAGTATATATACAGTATATATATATATACAGATGTACAGGTATAAAAGTTCATGTGCATTGGACATAAAGTGACGTAGCTAGCATTAGCTAGCTAAGCTAAGTAAGAAAGTTAACGATAGCTCTGTTGTGCTTGAAGACGAGTAGTTCAAGTTAACGTTGCTCACTGGGAAACGTGAACCTCCCTCCAGTTGAAAACAACTGAAAAAAGGCAGGGATGCATTCAATGACACGTCTTATGTAATCATGGCGTAAAAAGCAGCTCCTGATTCTTACATGTTGATAACTGGAAGCCCCTCCACCGACTTGCTTCTGTTTTTACAGAAATCATTCCTGTCACTTAAATGCGAAGTTAAATTGATTTCTTGATCCTTAGGATTTGGATTAAGTCTCTGTCTGGCTGAAATAACAAATCCAGATCACCGCCGAAATCTCATCAGTTGTTCCTTGGCGCAAAGCCGACCTGTCCACCAAATTTCATGGAAATATGTTCATAGGTTTTTGAGTTATCCTGCAGACAGACAGACAAACCTACTGGAGGGAAAACACATAACGCCCTGGGCAGAAATGAATAAGAATAGAAGTGAGGAGATTCTGATGGACTGGCCGGGCGTCCCGTCAGTACCGGGGCACCAAGCTCCAGTAATGTGTTGGAGGTTCTGAACACGAGTCATGTGCAACTTAACCTCTGAACCCACCTTCACTCACTGGGCTCACAGATGTCTTTTCTGCAGTGTAGAACAGCTGTAATGACATAAATCAAGAAAAATCTGAAACTGAATTTCTTTGAAAATCTGTTTTACAAAAAAGAAAAAGATGTGGACCTCCACATTCTTTACACAGTAAGATATTGACTCATTGACAACTACAGGCGTCTCAAGGATCTTTTCAGGCACCACGTTACCGAGGCATTTAGCTCTTCAGATTCGATGAATCGTTGCGATTGGAAATGGCAGCGGAGGCATTCAGGGTCCCTCTGTTACACTGAAGACTGTAAAATGTCCTGTTTTTTTTACAGAATCTCGCAGCACAAACGGATTATTCTTGCGAATTGTGAAATGATGCATGAAAATCTCAACATTTTCATCTTAGGTGTGTTTATTCTTCCTGACACGCCCGACACCGCAACAGGAAGCATTCAGCGATCTGCGGTTGCGTGAAAGTGTGCAGAATGTTTTTGTTGTTACAGCGGGGTCAAAGGGGAATACCACTGAAATCATGACTCAGTGTGTTGTCCCCGTGGTCGACAGTCACAGAGAACCAGAGAACCGAGATGGTTGACTCTCATCTCTCTCCAGGTGGCGGTCTGGCGGCGATCACGGTGACCTTTGACACCGCCATGGTGATGTACGGGTTCTGCAGCATGAAGGACCCGGCCGCCGCTCTGCCGCGCTACGTCCTCATCAACTGGGTGAGTCGGTGGGTTGAGGTGGGGGTGGGATGGGAGCACGGCATCATGGGTGTTACCACGCCTACTGATCTCTACCAAGTAATGTACTTAACCTACATAAAAATAAAACACAGGAGAAAACATGAAAGATTGCCAACTAGCTTCCTGCCTGCCACGACAGCTTTGACCAATCAGATCGCTTGGCTCAAACGACCCGTTGTATAATGTGTAATATTCCTGTTGGCATAAACCCATTTTATTTTATTTTACATTTTATATCAAAAAGAAGAGACACAAAACATCTACAGCTACAAAAACAACTAAATGGTGGATCTTATATTAAATCTACAAAATCTTCTATTCTATATTTATTTATATATTATATTCTATCTATTGTAGTTGTATGGATCGGTGTTTGAAGAGCAGGTTGGTTGAAAGCGTTTAGTTTTGCGAGTTTAGTTTTGGTTGGCGATGTTGTCTTTCGTTTCTGCCCTACGGAGCATTTCTGTATAATGGCTGAGAGAATGAGAGAATGAGAGAATGAGAGAATGAGAGAATGAGAGAATGAGAGAATGAGAGA
>JAXDDW010000054.1:1467500-1530000 GCA_034670385.1 Hoplostethus mediterraneus
GAGCGCTGGTATGTCGGGGGTAAAAGAAAACACGTGAACGCGTCGTTAGCATCGTTAGCAGCTAGCACTAGTTGGTAGCGTAAAGACGAGTGGGCGTGCTTAACCTGGTCTGGCCACGCCCCTGAATGAGTTTAGTTTTTACATAAGTGATGTATTATTATTATTCTTATAGTAGTAGTAGTAGTAGTAGTAGTAGTAGTAGTAGTAGTAGTAGTAGTAGTTACTAGTAGTATAATAGAGACCATAATATCAGAAGAGTGTTTTTATTGCCGTGTTGGGAGGAGAGGGAAGAGCTTTTACAATGTGAAATATCTTGCGAGCCCATTACGGACATCTTATTTACAATCCCAGCATGCATCAGTGAGGTTATGGAGCAGGTTAAAGGTCGCCTCCATGTATGGGGCAGAAATATGAGGGCGCCCGACCTCGTCTGACAGGGAGGGAGATGGTTTGGAAGTGCACAGTAATTGTGCTTTTAGTTCCTCACCCCGGAAAGGTTACTCAGCATGCACACACACACACACACACACACACGCACACACACACACACACACACACACACACACACACACACACACACACACACACTCATGCATCCACGCACACATACAGACATACAGACATAGACACACCCACATGTGCATCAACACACTTGTTCTCCTGGATATTCTTATGACTAACAAACCACTCTACCACTTCCTCTCTCTCTCTCTCTATGTCTCTATGTCTCTCTCTCTATGTCTCTATGTCTCTCTCTCTATGTCTCTATGTCTCTCTCTCTCTCTCTCTCTCTCTCTCTCTATGTCTCTCTCTCTATGTCTCTCTCCCCCTCTCTCTCCTCCAGGGCACAGTGTACGAGAAGACCAACGCAGAGGTGGAGATGAAGAAGATCAATAGAGAGGAATTCTGGGAACAGGCCAAGGTAGGCATGGTGTAGGAGAAGGAAAGGAGGGAAGGAAGGAGGGAAGGGAGGAGGGAAGGGAGGAGGGAAGGAGGGAGGGAAACTGAATCTCAATTAAGAAATTTGAATTTGAATTTGGAAAACCAAATGTGAAATAATTTCTAGTTTCTAAAGTTTCTAAAAGTTTCTAAAAGAAATAAGTTCTAAAAGAATATGTCCCGCCTCAGAGGATGTGATCTGGTTTCCTGACATGTCGAGTAACGGACGATACAAGGAAATATTCATTAAAACCTCCAACGTTCTTCTCCAAAACTAAATGAACTTTCTAGAATAAATCATCGTTGAGTTGAAGAACAAAGTCAGATGTTTGTCCTCGTTTCCATCGGCGTCTTCACGGTAGATCCAGAAGGACAGCGAGCCGGAGGTCGGAGGATCTGCCCTCCACCGTTCCCCGACTCAGAGATCATGAAACTCTGCAGCTGATGTTGTAAACGTCAACTGCAGAGACTGTTGCACAGACTGTTTTACCGCAGGTTTGCTCATCTAGTTGATAAAAATCAACTTTTGCTCTTTGATTGAGAAATGGGAAGCTGAGCGGTGTCTTGAAATGTCTTGAGAGGTTCTGATCTGAAACGGAGAACAGGCCTACGTGATTTTGAAAGCCAGAAATCGAAATAACCACAACCACTGAAATACCCTCACCGCTATTCACAGTCTTAGTTATTGTTATTGTTAAATATATTGTTATCAGGGCCAAAACATGAAACCTCGATCAGTGAGGAAATACTGAAGCTGTAGCGGTGGTATGAGCTGAGTGGGCAGAAGACTCCGCCCCCGACTGGAGATGGGCGGAGCCACTGAGGAGAACCCCTCCGTCGCCGAAGTGTCCTGAGACTCGCCGTCACTCTCCACCGTGTGATGTTAGCTAGCTAGCAGGCTAATCTCAATATGTGGTCAAATGCCCCGCCCCTTTACGGACACGCCCCCTTCTTCCCTCTCACCTGGAGACTGAAACCTTCGTTACTGACCGATCACTGATTTCATGACTTCCTTGGTCCCTGCAGCGCGAGGAGGAGTTGAGGAAGGAGGAGGACAGGAGGAAGGTGGCGGAGGAGCGGCAGCGCTTCGAGGAGGAGAGGATGGAGCTGGAGAGGAAGGAGCAGGAGGACCGGGAGAAGAGGTACCGCGAGAGGGAGCGGCAGATCGAGGAGCACAGGTGAGGAGCAGCACCGGTACACTGCAAACACACTTCCTGTTCCTGTTCCTGTTCCTGTTCCTGTTCCTGTTTCTGTTTCTGTTTCTGTTCCTGTTCCTGTTCCTGTTCCTGTTCCTGTTCCTGTTCCTGTTCCTGTTTCTGTTCCTGTTCCTGTTTCTGTTCCTGTTTCTGGTCCTGGTCCTGTTTCTGTTTCTGTTCCTGTTCCTGTTCCTGTTTCTGTTTCTGTTCCTGTTTCTGTTCCTGTTCCTGTTCCTGTTTCTGTTCCATTTCTATTTTTATTTTTATTTTTATTTTTATTTTTATTTCTATTTGTATTTTTATTTATATTCTATTTATATTCTATTTATATTTATATTTATATTCCATTTCTATTTCTATTTTTATTTTTATTTATATTCTATTTATATTCTATTTATATTCTATTTATATTTATATTTATATTCTATTCATATTTATATTTATATTTCTATTTCTATTCTATTTTCATTTCTATTCTATTTCTATTCTATTTCTATTTCTATTCTATTTTCATTTCTATTCTATTTTCATTTCTATTCTATTTCTATTTGTATTTTATTTCTATTCTATTTCACCACTGATGAGATTTTGATGAATCTTGGGGGAACGTCTCTCTACTGCGTTCTAAAGTCTTCATCTTCACAGTGATTGGCCCACGGGAGGAGGCGGGACTTCTTTCTTCGGGGATGAAATTTTGTTCTTCTAATGTCTTTAATGTTTTCATTTTTCACAACTTTTTCTAGTTTTGAATTCATTCTTCTCCTCTGTTCCATTGCTGCTCACTGGTATCTTGATCTAAAGCAGTTTTAACAACGACTGGGATGAAAAATGAAAAAGATTGTGAAACATTTAAACGTTACGAAACATCGTTTCAACATTTTGGAAAAAGAATCATTTCCTGAATAATGAAGATGTTTAAACATCTAATCTGTGTGTGTGTGTGTGTGTGTGTGTGTGTGTGTGTGTGTGTGTGTGTGTGTGTGTGTGTGCGTGTTTATGTGTGTCTGTGTGTAAGCAGGAAGAAGATACAGGAGGAGGAAGAGGCCAGAGAGAGGTTGCAGAACCAGCCCACTATAGTAAGTGTGTGTGTGTGTGTGTGTGTGTGTGTGTGTGTGTGTGTGTGTGTGTGTGTGTGTGTGTGTGTGTGTGTGTGTGTGTGTGTGTGTGTGTGTGTGTGTGAGAGACAGATGATGCAGTAATGTCACGGTGAATTTTCCGACCTCACTTCTCTGTTCTGGGACTCTCACTTCACGGTAACGCCACAAACCCACGAGCCACGTTACCGACAAGACTGAAGTCACATGACTCCCCAGCAGCTGGTTGATTGGTTGAGTTCTGGTCACCTGTCATCCCACCAGGTTAGAGAGTCCAGACCAACCTGGTTCCAGTCTGTCACTTGATCTACCATGATGGACTTGTCTGCTCTTCTCTGGTGTTCATACCAGTTAAGAACACATGAAGAAACATCTGAACATGACTGACCAAGTCTCCTTCTACCCATAATGCCTTGTGTTCTGGGGTGGTTTCCTGTAGCTGGTTGGATCCCGTTCTCTCTCCTAACGAACCACCACAGTTCTCTGAGATGTGTTCAGGCGTCTCGTTGGTTATTTGGTGTCACCAGAGTTTGAATGTTGTTCTCACCTGAACAAACGAACCAACCAAAGGAGGAAACAAGTCTGAATGAACGTCTCCAAACATGCCGGCTGTGAACGCACCCTCACTCTTTGTCCTCCAACCTTCACCTCTACTCTCTGCTGCTGTAGTGACCCAATAAAACAGTAAACCTTTTGAATTCAGTACATGAAGCCTCACGTACGCTTGAGTATTGTTGTTGGTTTGTTCTCTCACTTCCTCCGAGCATCGTGCTCAACACCACTTCCCTTTTCCCACCCAGATGAAGACCTCTAGCTTCGTCAGTGTAAATGTCCTCGATGTTAATAAATTGTTAATAAATCTACTTAATAAGGAGCCATGGTGGAAGTCATCAGGTTTACTAGCGGCCAGGTGGCTAGCGCGATCTTCCATAGACACGACGAGACACATCTGATATTATAACCAAACCAACCAATAGATAGTTTGTCTCCCTCCTTGGTTTCAGTTGAGATTATTAGTTTTAGTTTCATAAGGTTCGTGGGATTTCCTGGTCCAGGTGTGGTCACATAAACCGAAACACAAAATCTCTCTAGTCATTCGAAGACTTCCACAAAAAGAGGCCAGATGCTTCTTCGTCGTCCCTCAGGTCACCAGCATGGTTTCCCCCTGGTGTTCATCATTATCAAACACAGAGGCTCTGGCGCCCCCCGCTGGCAGGTTGATGTAATCATGGTTGAAGGCTCTCAGTGGGTCTCCTAGCAAACCATTTACATTTCTGTTTTAGCAGATATGATTGATGTTTTTAAACCCGTGAATGGCTTCAGTCTTCAGCTTCATCTTTCCTCTGTTTGTGTGTTAGGTCACAGAGCCGAGCGCCGAGGACCTCAGTCAGGACAAGAAGGAGACTGAAGTGGAGGTGGGTCTGACACACAGACATGTATACTTTATATAGTAATAATAATAATAATCAATCATCTTTAATCCGGTAGCACTTTCCAGAACAGTTACAACATGCTTTACAAAGGATAAGAAACCATAAAATCAACAACAAAAGCAATAAAAACAAGTAAGAATAATGTAAGAATCCTAAAATGAGGATAAAAAATAATAACAAAGGACATCACATTAAAGCCAGTCTATAAAAATACGTTTTAAGAAGTGATTTAAAAGATGATACTGAGTTAGCAGCCTACAGTCTACGAGCCCTGATCTTTTTGATTGACATTTTGGAACAGCCAATAGGAATGTAGCTGTGACCCGGCCCATGTGGGGGTTGGCGGGTCTGTCTTATAGCTTGATGGTAGAATCTTCAAACCAACTCTGAAACTAACATGAGGTCAATGTGACGATGCTGAAGTCGGGTGATGTGATGGTTTCTTGCCGTAGTTTGAGGAGAGATGAAAACACAGATGACTTCATTTTGGAAATATTCCTCAGATGGAAGAAGCAAGATTGAACAACTCTCAACCTGCTCACATGAACATAAATGACACCTCAGTTTCACACGAGCCTCTTGGACTCATGGTGCTGCAGTATTTCTTCCACACACTGTAATCCATAATCACACGTGACAGTTTTCACCCGACACGCGTCCAGAAAGCAGATGAACTCCCGTCTGCATCTTCAGGCCTCAGACCGGAGGAAGCCTGCAGGATGCGGGCCAGACTCCCGGCCTGGAAACCCTGTATGTGTGTCATGGTGGCAGCAGCACCTCTGGGCCTCGGTTCTGTGTTAGTGGGCCAGCTCAGCCTCCACCAGGCTATTTATACAAGGGAAAGGCTGAGCGTGTGTGTGTGTGTGTGTGTGTGTGTGTGCATGTGTGTGCGTGTGTGTGTGTGTGTATGTGTGTGTGCAGGAGGCGAAGGCCATCATCGCCCAGCGGTCAGAAAACCCTCGGGAGTTCTTCAAGCAGAAGGAGCGAGCCCTGACCACCAGCGTGGACGCCTCCCCCGTCTCCCTCCACCGGGCCGGTAAGACGTCTCCGGGTTTCTTTTTTCATGTACGACCGATTCAACTCAACGCAAAACACAGGAGAGGTGAAGGGAGCTCAACGAGGTTTTAATGGTGGGAAAGTACCCCCAGCTCTGTCTGGTAACCCACCTTGAGTTCGGGGTCCGATTCTATTCCAGAAATCGACTTTTCTGCCAAAATAAAAGTGGAAGTGTCCGGTGGGTTTCAGGGTCCAGATTCACTCCGATTGTCACCTGACTGAGTAAAGTCTTTCAAATTGAGGGAGAAGGTGTTGCGGTAAGTGAGGACACCTACCATCAACTATCATGGTGAATCTGGGCCTCGGCCTCCTGTCCTGGTTAGAGGTGGTAGAGGTGGAGGTGATGACCCTTAGGAGACTCTAGGGGTCTCATGGATGGAGGAGCAAGAGAGGGAGGAGGAGGGAGGAGGAGGGAGGAGGAGGGAGGGATGTGTGGGAGCATCTCAATCATCATCCTTCATTCATCAACTTTCAACACGGCATCAATGTGCATCCAGAAGTCTTCACATGTTTCAAGCGCTTTGTGAAGATGAGCTGATGAGGTGATTGATGAAGAACAGCAGAAGACTGAAACACGTTGAGTTTTTGCTGTTGGACTGAAGCTTTTTCAGGCTCGTTTACCTTCTTTTTTTTTTTTTTTTTTTTTTACTTCTCATGTGATTGGATTGTGTTCATCCTCTCCATGGCTGCATGCTGCCGAGTCTCTTCGTCTCGATGGGACTACCAGGTCGTTTTTTTTAATCTCCCCTGACGACAGACGTGGTCGTCATGGTTTCATCAACAGAAATATGAAGCTGCTGCAGTTTGGTTCAGACGCAAACACAGAAATAATAACATCATCGTTTCATTTCTTCTCACTGCATGTTTCCACTGAGTGTTGAGACCACACTAACAACTTCTTCCTTTCTTTCTCTCTCTCTCTCTCTCTCTCTCTCTGTCTCTCTTCCTCTCTTTCTTCTTCTTTCTTTCTGTTGATTTTGACTCCACATTTTTCATTCGTCTTTCTCCTTTTTCATTCATTTCTTCATTCTTTCATTCATTGGCACCTTCCATTTTTTTATTTCCCGGTTTGTTCTTCTTCTCCTCCTCTGGCACCTTTCTTGCAAGTCTTGTTTCCTCGTCGCCGATGGGTTCCTACCTACGGGACCCTCTCCACCTTTCCCACAATCCTTTTCACCTCTCACCGTTTACTCCGGAGCTGAACTGCCTTTGTCTTGACTCTGTCCTCTTCTGTCTTCCCTCTCTACTCTCTCTCTCTCTCTCTCTCTCTCTCTCTCTGTCTCTCTCTCTCTCTCTCTCTCTTTGTTGTCTCTGTGTGTCGTCCTCTCTCGTCCGTCCCCCGTCTCATCTCTGGTGTGGGTGCGTCGCTTCGTGTCCTCGTCATGTGTGTATATGTGTGTGTGTGTGTGGGTGTGTGTCGCCCCGCCCACCAGGCCGTTTGGACAGCCCCTTCTTGAGGCAGCAGCACAGTCCCAGCGACCCCAGTCCGACCCCCCCGCCCCGGGGCGCGTCGCCCCGGGCAACCCCGCCCCACGCACGGACCGGTAGGTACAGTCCATCGAACGGTAACCGGGGGAAGAAACGACCGGAAAAGTGAGGAGAAAAGAAGCGGTGCGACCCGGGACACCCGACCCCACAGCCCCTCCCACTCCCTCCCTTCCATGAGAATAGAGATGATAGTAGAGATGAAGTGATGAGAAGGAGGATGAAAACACATGTGACCCGATCAAACCGATTAGAGTCCTAAGTGATCGATAGCAGTGATCAATGATCTGTTTCGCTGGTTTCGGTCCACATGCTTTTTCATCATCTCCTTGTTATCAGTTCATCACCCCCCCGCTCATACCTTCACCCCCCTCACATCCACACACCAAGCCCCGCCCCCCCCCTCCCCGATCCAGTCCAAACCTGCAGAGCACCACCTCCCCACCACCACCACCACCACCCCCCCGCCCACCGCTCTCCGACGCTACAGGAGAACTTCCATCTCTCACATGTTTATATTTATATTCATATTTCACCGTTCAGCTGATCTTGTTTGGTTTGGTGGTTTATTTACAGTCGGATTCGTCCAGTTTTGGTGTTTACAGCAGCTGAAGCCTCAAGAGAGAGAAGAGACGACAAATCATTTGAAACCATTTGAATAATAGAAGGAGAGTAATAGAAGTTCATGGCAATAATAATAATAATAATGTTTATAATGAGAGAGAGGAGACCGGCCTCGTCTGCTTCTACTTCAGTGATTTCCCTACATTTCCCAGAATGCCGTTTGACAGCCCCCAGAGAACGGGCCTGAACTTGTTGCTTTCAGCTGTGGGTTATACAGTACGTGCAGGTGGAGAGAGCGGTGGTGATAGCGTAGCACAAAACCCAACATGTCTTGTGGCTGCATTGCATTCTGGTCCATCTGAGCTACTGCATTGCATTCTGGTCTATCTCCTGTCGGTGTAGAAATTGGTCTCTCTCTCTCCTCTGATGGATTTCTCCTTTATGATTGTTGATCGTCGGTCTAGAAAGAAGCCCTTGCTCTTTGATTCTGATTGGCTGACACCAAAACCTGACGGTTACTGTTGATGTTTTAGATCCATGAAACATAAAAAGACAACAAAATGAGCCCAGAAAAACAACGTACATCACCAGTAGATTCTTAACAGTGTTAAAGGAGAATTCCGTGATTTTTAAACCTGGCCTCTATATCCACAAAATCGCCTATTATGCCGCAAAATAGGTCCAAAAAGTTTTGGAATGGCTCCGGTAGTTCGGCTCAGTCGGCAGTCGCAAAACGGGCTCAATGGCTGCAACGTAATCTGTAGGGGCATAGAGGCGCGGTCAAAGTACCTCCACTAAAAGTGCTTGATTTTGCCATTGACAGGCTCAGATTGTTATTCGTGTGTCTGACAACATTACTGAAAGGATCGCTACAGAAATAGACCTTTTTTAACCAGAAAACTAAAGTCTAGCTTAAGGAGAAGTCCCGCTCTGAAATTGATGGTGGACAAAGGTAGTCTATAGCGAGAGGGTTCACTTGTTGCAGGAAGAGGATGGTAGAAACCTGACAAAGCTATTCTATGAAAGCTGCGCAAAGTCTTCCTCAACATTTGGTTGGCACAGTTCGGAAATGCGCAAAAACAAACTGTTGTTTTATCTTTGGGAAAAAAACAAATACTCTAAACTACGCTTTCTGTACTCCAACACACGTCTCCAACGCTGATTTACGTTTCCACCATCCTCTTCCTGCAACAAGTCAACCTTCTTGCTTTCATAGACCACCTTTGTCACATTTCCACATCCTCTTCCTGCAACAACTCTGAACTCTGAACTCTGAAATACTGAAATCTCGCAAAAGTTGTTGCAGGAAGAGGACGTGGAAATGTGACAAAGGTGGTCTATGAAAGGTTGACTTGTTGCAACAAAATGTTGAGGAAGACTTCACGCAGCTTTCATAGAATACCTTTGTCAGGTTTCTACCGTCCTCTTCCTGCATCAAGTGAACCCTCTCGCTAAAGACTACCTTTGTCCACCGTTCATTTCAGAGCAGGGACTTCTCCTTGAGCTAGACTTTAGTTTTTTGGTTAAAAAAGGTCTATTTCTGTAGCGATCCTTTCAGTAATGTTGTCAGACACGAATAAGTGGCAATCAGTGGCAAAATCAAGCACTTTTAGTGGACGTACTTTGACCTCTATGCCCTTACAGATTACATTGCAGCCATTGAGCCCGTTTTGCGACTGCCGACTGAGCCGATCTACCGGAGCCATTCCGAAACTCTTTGGACCTATTTTGCGGTATAATAGGCAATTTTGTGGATATAGGGGCCAGGTTTAAAAATCACGCGTTAGTGTGGGTTTTCTACCTACAGATGTTAAAGGAGCCCGGGACCACCGGGAGCAGAGCTGTGGTCTGTTCTGGTCTGTTCTGGTCTGTTCTGGTCTCCTGTCTCAGGCTCGTCTGCCCTTCAGCTCCAAACTACCTCGCTAAAAAACTAGCAAGCTAACACGCAAGCTTCCGACTGACGTAATGTCCGTTATGTGAACAGTCTCTCGTCCGTCTGTACTGTCGACTCCCATCGTCATTCTTTAGATGTCGTCCAGTCAGCTGGTTTATTTCATGGTTTTGTGGATGCGTATGGTTCGGTCTGGTGTGGTCGTGGTTTGACAGGAAGTAGAGCAATATCTGCCACCAGACGCTGTTCAGAATCTCACTTGTTTTCTATCACTATCCTTCCTTCTCCCCGTTTTCCCTCCTCAACCTCACGCTTCTCCTGGCGGACTGCACTGCCTCCCTGCACACACACACACACACACACACACACACACACACACACACACACACACACACACACCTCGGGCTGCTCCTCATCCTGACCGACTGACCGACCTGTGAGTGTGTGTGTGTGTGTGGCGTCGTCAAGCTGCCCGTCGGTCGCCGAGCCTGTTTTGTTTCCCATTGTGGGCTTGTATTTGGCCGTATATGGATCTGTGCCCTTTGACCTTTGACCCCCCCCCCCCCCGTTGTGCTGTAATGTCTGTTACTGCATGTTTATAGGCTCTATGATGGCAGATAGTACGCTTGGTGGCGCTAGAACCAGTTCAAACCAGTTCCCAGTAACAGTAAAAAACACTTTGTCCCCTCCAAAATAAAACCCTCTCCAAAATAAAACCCTCTCCAAAATAAAACCCTCCTCCCTTTGAAGGAAATATCTCCATCAGTTTTCCAAACCGTTTGTCCTTTCTAAATTAAATCCGTCCTTCCTTTAATTTGAAATGTCTTCATTCATTTAGCAGCTTCGCTTTCTTCCTCTCCTGACCTTTGACCTTCAGATTCGACCCCCAGGTGAATTGGAAAGCCCACCCAAGCAAGACTCTGCTAAGCTGGATGTGATTAGTCACTTCACCAGGGTCGTCCATTTGTCCCCAGTCTACGTGATGTTGTCCGTCATGTGTGGTGCGTTGGACGTCCTCTCCATCGCCTCCAGGGAAATCCCGTCCTCGTCTTTCAGTTTCAGCCCGAGTAAAGATCCAATCTCAATGTGATTCACTCTTCAAATTGTTGCTTTGTTTCACTTTTCACAATGCGACTCCCTTTGAAAAGTGACATGGCACATGATGCTTGTCCAAATGCAGTGTTATTCCCCATGGAGTTGCAAGGAGAACGTGACCACCTGCTGGTCAGTGTGTCAGCATCAGAGTTGCTGCACCGACGTTGGCAAATACATTGTTACACACAACACTTCCTGTTTTGTGCTGTAAAGCGATCCAGCAGATTTCCCGCCAAATCCAGGCTGTAAAACGCAGCGTAGCGGTGGCTGATGGTCTTTGTTTACAGTAATTATCCCCTTGCCTCCAAGTGACGGTGGTTTATTGGTGTTGAAATACTGCACACTGCACCTTTAAGCACCTTACCACTGTCAATCAGACGCTTAGAGGCCCAGTCACACTTCAGTTCGTTGAGTATCTGAGAAAAAGGGACATTTCCGACTCACCGTGGAGCTGATTGTAACTGTCATCGTGTCGGTGCTTGAACTGTCATTTAGGTGACTAAGCGGCGTCGTGTTGTTTTAACTGATGTCAGGTGGATTTCTCTGATTGCTGTTTGGTGACTTGCTGGTGTGTCTGCGTTGGTTTGCTGCATCTGTGACTGTTTGCTGGTTATGTGACTGCAGTGATGTGATTGATTGCTGTGGTTTTGTGCACCGTGTGGTGGAATAACACAGGATGTGCCCGCCACCCCCAAACCAAACACATGCAGATAAATGCATTAAAGGGGCCCTTGCACAAGAGTCAAATCTTCTTTTATTTCTATACGAGTGTAATCAAAATTTGATTTTGTTTGAGCAGTCACATTTAAAGTGATTGCATTTTCAAAAACCCATACATTTTTAGAGGTTATTACTAGTTATTACTAGTTTATTACTAGTTTATTACTACTTATTACTACTTATTGCTGCTCCACATGTGAGAACCTTCAAACTAATTCAAGAAATGCCACATTAACTGAATTAAAGTACATTTGGGAACGACTACAAAGAAAACAAACATATAAACCATATAAATGAATAACTTTGGACCTGATGCTGACACCTGTTTTGTCATTTTCCATATTTGATTTTACATTGAGGCAATCCGTCCTGTGTTATTTCAAAACATCTGGTTTAAGAGTCAATGTTTCATCTAGGACTGTAGGTCTCATCTAGGACTGTAGGTCTCATCTAGGAGTGTAGGTCTCATCTAGGACTGTAGGTCTCATCTAGGAGGATGATGTGAAAACGTTGCTGTGCCCCTTGTCGATGTTGTCACTCTGGTCCACTAGGGGACGATGACGCTGAAGCGAGCACAGAGCGCAACATGGCCGCCGTGTCGCCCATTCCCAAAATAGTCACCACGCCCATCAAAGAGGAGGTCAGCCGGGAGGACGCCAGCCGGGAGGAGGAGAGCTGCAGAAACGAGTGGGGTAAGGGTGAAAATGAAACGGGAGGCCCGGTGTTACCGGCAGACATGAATCACCGATTTATTGTTAACATACTAAATTAGTGTAAAAGAGAATCTCAGTCTGAAGCTTTTAATGTTTGAAAAGACGCTCATTCAGACTCATCACACCTGATTTGTTTTATTTATTTATTGCCATGGTAACTGGAAGGTTTTTGCCCCACAGAGACAAAACCACAGTATTGAATCCTCCTGTCCCTCCCACCAGATTCGGTGCCAAAGCAGGAGCAGAAGCCGCCGGTCCAGGAGTCGACCCCCACCAAGCCCGTCCAGAGCGTGGCCCCCCAGGCCCGCGACTTCTCCGTCTGGGAGTCCGGGACAGACAGCCTGGTTGACCTATGGGACAGCGGCTCCGGACCTGGCGCCGCCCCCTCCCAGTCCTCCCACTTGGTGGACTTGATGAGTGACAACGCTGATGTCCAACCCGCCAATGTCCCGCCCTCCAGCGCCGCTAGCAGCAGTGGCGGCCAACCTCAGCCCCTCGTCACTTTCGATGACATGATGGATGGGACCTTCTGCTCGGGCCCCGGGGCCGAGGATGACCCCTCCAGCCTGGTGGACGTGGCGGGCTCCGACCAGATGACCCTCAGTTACCAGCATGCACTGCAGCACGCGTCGGGGGAGGGGCAGGAGCAGGAGCTGGATGATGGACAGCTGCTGATGACCAATGGGGAGACGCTGCTGAAAGAAGGAACTCAGGTCAGAGGCTGTCAAAGCTCCTACTGCAGTTTTACTGCACATTCGTACGTTTTCTGTCCTGTTGTGTATTTATAGTTTCCTTTCTTCTTCTGTTGGTCCATACAGGCTAGTGAGGGCTACTTCAGCCAATCACAGGAAGAAGAATTCGGCCAATCAGATGAGTGCTCAGCTAAACCTACACCGGTCTTTTATAACAAGCCCCCAGGTGAGATCTGGAAATCAAGACAAAACAAGAAAATCAAACGTCAACTTCTTTGTTTCAAAACAATTCGGCAACACAGGAGGGTTAAACCAATATGGGAGCCATGTTCAATATGTACAGGAAAAGTAATACACATCACACAGGATATAAAGGTTTGAGCGGAGCATTTGGACTTGAAAGTCAAGACATAGGCAAAAGTGTTTTATTTTAGAGGGCTTTCAGGTGACACACCCCCTGGCAGCCATATTGGAGGTCCTCAGCTTTTGGGCAGTAATGGTTTGAACAGCTGATCTGGTTTCTAAACATCTCAACAGAATTCAATGGTTAATTCCTGAGTTGTTTTTCACTGGGAACTGATCAATTCACCACTGATAAATCTGATTGATTTAGTGTTTAGATCATGTAGCTTGTTAGCTAGCTAACCATAGTATCTGGTCAGCTAACCATCACTGTCTTGTTGCTAACACATCTGATTAGCACACTAGCTAACGTATGTAGTAGAAGCTAGAGTTAGCAGTGGCTAGTAGTCCCATGTTAACAGTAACTAGTTAGCTAGCTACCAGTTAGTTCAGGTGAACTAGCTGACTCTTCTCCAGCTCCAACTCAGAGTGTTTTGGAGTAGAGACTAGGGCTAAAGACAAGACAGTTTACTGAGTCACAGTAACCTACATTTGGAGACAAATCTACCTGATCACGTTGATCACTTTTATTGAATAGTGAACGTTAGTGTTTTACAGAAACACGCTAAAATATTTGTGTGTGTGTGTGTGTGTGTGTGTGTGTGTGTTCAGAGATTGACATTACATGCTGGGACACGGACCCCGTGGTCGACGAGGACGAGGACGACTAACTGGCCAATCAGAACCCACCATCGGACCAAGAGGAAGTAGGAAGTGCCCATCATCAAGAAACAGATTTTTCTAAAAAACAAAACACAAACAAAAAAGTAATAAGTCTTGCATCGAAACAACTTCTGTATAATCTCCTAGAGGAAAAGCGAGAAGTTAGCCGCCGAAAAGGTTTTTGAGTTAGCGTTAAAGATGCTAAGGGGTCGGAAAGCTCGTTTTATTTTTTTCTGTGTGTGTGTTTGTTATTTTATTTATTTGTTTTTTTTCTTTTTTGCTATGCAGATATAATCGCTGGGGGCGGGGTACTTCTGTTTGTGTACATGATTTATTACACAGCAATGTAGCGCACAGCTGTATATTAGAGACAATGAACCCTTTGTACGGCAGGTAGCCACACCTAGTCGGTAGTGCTTTAATAACCCATATAGTTATAATCACATTGGATCATTACAGCTGCCATATATATCCTCCTTCTTTCTATTTCTCTTTGACCTCTTTTCTACCTCCCTCCTTCCCTCTGCCGTCCTCCCAGCCTTCCCAACAACACTGCGAAAAGTATTCATCTTAAAGAGTTGATTGATCTTGACAAAACTCACTTTTAAAAAGGTGAAATAATCTCTCACCTTTTTCCCAGAGCATCTCCACTTAGTTCAAGAATTTTCTTAAATAATTGACGGTGTCTTGAAAGAAGGTCCAGTTACATTTTCTTTTTTCACCCGTTTTAAGGTTTTAAGACTGAATTCAAGATGAAATTACTTGTAAATATGGATTTTTTTCTCCTCCTTGTGGATGGAAGGTGGCTTCAACAACAGTCTTGCCATGCGGTTCCCCAAAGTCCATCACTTTTACCCCACTCGGCTATTTACGCTCGTAAAAAAAACAAAAAAAACGTGTCTTTTTTGCATCTGACTTCAAAGTGTGTTCTAGATAAATAAGAGATATTTTTGAAGTATTAATAGTTTTTTTTAGAGAGATTTGACGTCGAGTCTGGCTTCGGGCCGAGCTGGGCGACGCGCCGCGAGTCCCAAAGCCAGACTCAGCTTTGAATACTAGAAAAAAAAATTCTTTGTATTATTCCTATTCTTCTATAGAAATCTCTTCGAGGCTAGATGTGAGAAGTCACCTTTGCCGCCGGGCCCTGAAAATGGAAAAAGACAGGTGGTAGAAATCCACCCGGGGCCACGCAGATTCATATTGTACATATTGTTTCTTGGGTATTTTTGGGGGGCAGCGGTGGGCCCGGTACCTGTTGGGAGCTGGGGCGGGGGGGGGAGGGGGAGGCGGGGTGGGTTGGGATGCCTTGCCTTGTCTAATCCTGTCTAGACTTTACTCTTCGCCTTACCGCCCCGCTCGCGGTCCAATGAGAGAGAGGGGGGAGGAGGTGCGAGGGCAGCGATAGGTCAGAGATGAACCAGTAGGAAACTAACGTCGCTCAGTATTTTGGTTTTTTTAGCGTTCGTTCTGATCCACACCGGACGGAGAGACGCGTCAGGACAGACGGCGTCAATCACAGAAACGCAACTGACTTTCAAGCAAACTAAGAAGTACTTGCAAATAGTGTGTTTGACCCAGGAGGGAAATGGGTGTTTAAAAGGGGCGGAGCAACAAGGACTTAGAAGAAACTGGAGTGTCTATTGGTCTGTGGTGTGAATTAGTACGCTAATGCTAATGCTAATGCTAAGCAATCAAAGACGGTAACCGGTAAACCTGTCAGACAGCAGAAAAACGCTTCCTGTGGTTTGTTTTAGCGACTGAGGTGCTGATGGGATTCGCCACAAAGGTTTTGCAAGAAAATATTAGTTGAACTTGGTTAGAACTTGCTTTTCTATGATTGACGTCTTGCTTGACTGACGTTGCTTCTGTTCTGTGCCGTTGCAAAAAAAAAAAAGAAAAAAAAAGTACCGTCTGTATTTGTTGCTGTGTTGCTCCCTGGACACAGTTATTTTGGGGGGGGTATATTTTTACTACCTGTCAAAACGTGTGCTAGTATTGATATTCAGGATCTTTTTGGATATTAGCGACGACAGTGGAAGTCTTTTTGTCGTAAAGTCCTGTGAAAAAAAACTCTTAGGCAATAATACTTGTATCTAGAGTACTCGGATAGTGATGGTGAAGCTGCTGGAGCGGTACCCGCGTCCTCACAAGCATCTTCAGTATCCAAGATGATTTGGCTCATTTATGTACGACGGACCAAAGATACGTTGAGGTACTTTTGGGGAACCCGGCGCAGCGCGGTGAGGGTTGATGTATACCTCTGCATGGTCAGGAAGAGGCCAAGTGACCCAGATCAAACACAGTCTCACTGAACTGAACTGAACTGAATAACGGTTAAGATTAGACGTAAAACAACTTTTAGTCGTGGTTAAATAACAGAACATCGATGTCAAACTACTTCCTGCTTCTTCCTACTTCCTACTTCCTACTCTTCCATGCGACCCTCTCAGGATGGGGAAACGTATCTCAGCAGGTCATCTTCATCTTAAGACGTTGTGCTCATCTCACAAAATGTTGTGACCAACCAGGCTGCAATAGTGAGCCGACTTGGTCTCACCCGCCGGTCTCACTCGTTGGTCTCACCCGTCGGTCTCGCTCGTTGGTCTCACCCGTCGGTCTCGCTCGTTGGTCTCACCCGTCGGTCTCGCTCGTTGGTCTCACCCGTCGGTCTCACCCGTTGGTCCTTCATAATATCATTGGCTACAGAGGCTGCAGCTTCTTCTGATGCAACAGGTCTGTGCACGTTTGTGGGTGTCCATCGGCTGCAGAGTCTCTTCAAAATAAGAGTCTCTGTCGTGCAGTCAACAGTTAAACACGTTGACTGAGTGCTCTGGTTCCTCTACCGGCAGCGATCATGCAGAGGTGTCAATCAAGCCTTAGCTGGTGACCAGGCGGCGTGTGAAGCAGTGGTTCTCAACCTCATCAGTGCGGCGGCAAAACAGCAAAATGAAAGCGACGCCGAACTACTGATTGCTTGTTAAAAAATAAAAAAAGCTTGTGCAATCACAGAAGAGTGGCGGGAGACTCGGCGAGCTGCCGGCGTCGGGCCACGAGGGAGGAGGAGGAAATTAGAAACCCCTTAAATAGAATTCAGACGAAGAACGACGAGTATTTCTGTTATTAATGTTAAATCTCAAGGTACTACTGCCTCTGGCAACACGCCTCGGTTTCTTTCAAAATCCATTATAGATTACAGATATTGATTCAGTGCTTCAAATGATCAGATTACTACTGGATTACTTTAAGGCAGTTATCTGATTACAGGCTGTAATTTGAAAAGTGACACGTCGATACCACAAAGTAAAGATAGGACACAATTTAAGATCCTGACTGGGTTCTCTATATAGATATTGAGATTGATAGATATTGAATAATATATTTCAAGTATTGATTATTTTACTTCTTCTTATTAATATATAGTATTTTTAACTGAATTCTTCATCTCAAGATCTTTAAAATGACGTTTGGTATCTAAAATCTCAAAAACCTTCTTACTCTGAAAACCCATTTCTGTCTAATCCAACAAGCCGTCACTGATTTCCTTTCAGGGATCAATATCTGCAAAACCTTGACCACAGATGAACCTGACCAGGCGTTATTGATCATACTACTACAATTATTAGTTGGATTCACTGATGTGTCACCTTTCTCCCGAGAGTTAGACGTGTCATACTTTAACAGTAACAGACTCTAGCTACTGTAATCTGATTACTGTAATCCCGTTGGTTGAGAACCATTGCCGGTGACCCGGTTGGGGGTGTTTCGGTGGGTTAGAGAGCTGCTTGTTTCCTGTGTAGAGTTTCTAGGCTGCACACGCTTTCGGTTTGTTTTCCAATGTGTTGTAGTGTCACACGTTCGCCACTAGATGACCCACATGTGTCACTTCCTGCTGGACTACCTCGGTACTGTCGTCTTCTGAGGGGATGTGCGTCTGACGTTTCTCAGTCTTAATATCACAGCGTAGCCGTAGCATCGCCGCTAACTCTTGAGTAATATTCTGATTGTCGCCTACGATGATCTGTAACCTCTGTAGCACTTTCCTTCCTGTGGTGTTTAGAATAGATTTTTTTCCCATGGTGCAACTCTCCCCAACATGGCTTTGGACTGTCTTTTTTTCTTTTTGCTTGCTTTTCACTGGCAGGACGGCTGAATTCCAGTCAGAATCACTTCTCCAATAAAAAGTCCCGATGCGACCCGATTCAACTCTCTGGGATTCAGCCCGTCTGGATTCCTGACAATAGAACGTGATTGGTTTAGCCACGCCCCCTCGGCTCTGCACTCCGGTGACTCCAGGCCTTGGTGCCGATTCAAAGTCCGATTCAAGGGTCTCTCATCTCGTCAGTGCTTTCAGTAGAACCCAGGAGCAATAAAGACGATGAGTCATTGTCGTATTTTCGTGTAAATAGCTTTGATTTTATTAATCCTCATACCGAACAACGTATTATCGTCACTATTATTACTGTACCACTAACACTTCTTTGTACCTTCGACGCTGATTGGTTGGAGCATTTTGGGGTTTGTTTATTTTGAAATGGAGCGGGACGTTTCGGGGAGATTAACTTCCTCTCATCGACTTCCTCGGTGGTTGGTGCCGCGGCGTGGCGGCTGAGGAGTCGGGCGTAGCGCCGAGGGGAAGGAAGAGGGTGAGTCAGCGGTAACGAGGCTGATGGGTTGACTGGAGGTCGACCAATTAATCGGTTGGGCCAATTAATTAGGGCCAATTAGAGCTTTTTATAGTCGCTCAGTAATCAGAGGGTGTGAGTGCCGGTTACGCTCTGTGACATTGTTTTCAACGGGGCGCCGTCGAGGGCGAGGAGTCTGCAGGTTTTCGATCCGACCGAACACCAAACCACAGCGGATCATTTCACCGCCCGGTTCCTGTGGGCGTTCGGTTGGACCGGCAACCTGCAGACTCTCGGGGTTACGATGTGGAAAAGAAGTATATTTAGGAGGCGGGATCTACTACAGTATAACCACATTATCCTGTATTTTACTATTTAACTAACATCCTGTGTACCCGTGCGTCCTGTCTGCCACCCCTCTGGTTTCCTGTCTATGAGATCCCCCTGTTTGCTTGGTGAGAGAGACTCTCCTAACCCTGCATCTTTATCCGAGACCTCCTCCTCCTCCTCCTCCTCCTCCTCCCACCTGAAGCCTCCTGGTAGTGTCTATTACTCCTCCCTGTTGCACTACAAGGAGAGTTACCCCTCTACTATTAAAACTACTACTATTACCCCCATCGACCCCCACAGCAAGGCTTGGCCATTCCTTCTCTCTCTCTCTCTCTCTCTCTAAGACATTTCTTTCTTTTTTCATTTCTTTTTTTTATTTTCCTCTTTCTCCTCCTTTTTCCGTCCGCTTCTCACACGCTCTTTTTTGAAATAAGCACAAGATCTTTTGTGACATGCTGAAGTGCTGACGTACTGTATGTTAATAAAAGACTTTGAAAAACCTCCAAAACTGAGAGAGTTGTTTTGCTTTATTAGTGGGATAAGATGTTTTGGTTTTGAGTTTCCCTGGAATCAGATGATGTATTATTATTATTATTATTATAATAATAATAATAATAATAATCTCTTATATGCTTTTTACACTACACTTAACCCCGGGCTAATGTCTTTCTTAACCCTGGGTTAAGGACGCATTTAACCCCGGGCTAAGCAGCATTTCACACTTGCATTTTTGAAAGAGGGTTAACGCCGCCTTTAACCCTGGGTTAACAAACCCTGCTACAAAGCAGGGTTAGCACCGATTTTGTGGTGCTATCCTCGAAACGCGGTGTTAAGAACAATAGTGTGAAACATTGTGGGGTTAGAATGTAACAGGTTAGAATGTAACAGGTTTAGAATGTAACGGGTTAGAATATAACGGGGTTAGATTGTAACGGGTTAGAATGTAACAGGTGTTACAATGTAACGGGTTAGAATGTAACAGGGAGTTACAGTGTAACGGGTTAGAATGTAAAGGGTTAGAATGTAACAGAGGTTAGAATGTAAGAGGAGTTAGAATGTAACGGGTTAGAATGTAACGGGTAAGAATGGAACAGGTTAGAATGGAACAGGGTTAGAATGGAACAGGGGTTAGAATGGAACAGGTTAGAATGTAACAGGGTTAGAATGGAACAGGGGTTAGAATGGAACAGGTTAGAATGTAACGGGTTAGAATGGAACAGGGTTAGAATGTAACGGGTAAGAATGGAACAGGTTAGAATGGAACGGGTTAGAATGGAACAGGTTAGAATGTAACAGGGGTTAGAATGTAACGGGTTAGAATGTAACAGGGTTAGAATGTAACAGGGGTTAGAATGTAACGGGTTAGAATGTAACAGGTTAGAATGTAACAGGGTTAGAATGTAACAGGAGTTAGAATGTAACAGGGTTAGAATGTAATAGGTTAGAATGTAACGGGTTAGAATGTAACAGGAGTTAGAATGTAACGGGTTAGAATGTAACAGGGGTAAGAATGTAACAGGAGTTAGAATGTAACGGGTTAGAATGTAACAGGGTTAGAATGTAACAGGTTAGAATGTAACAGGGTTAGAATGTAACAGGGGTAAGAATGTAACAGGTTAGAATGTAACAGAGTTAGAATGTAACAGGTTAGAATGTAACAGGAGTTAGAATGTAACGGGTTATGTAACAGGTTAGAATGTAACAGGGTTAGAATGTAACAGGGGTAAGAATGTAACAGGTTAGAATGTAACAGGGTTAGAATGTAACAGGAGTTAGAATGTAACGGGTTATGTAACAGGGTTAGAATGTAACAGCGAGTTAAACATTAGCATTAAATGTTAACCCGGGGTCTACAAGCTTACAGTGTGAAATCCTGAACAGTGAATACCCAGGGTCAGTTGTTAACCCAGGGTTAAAGAAAACTAGTGTGAAACGTGAGATAAATTAACCCAGGGCTATTATAGCCCTGGGTTAAAGTTAACCCTGGGCTAACATATTCAAAACTTTCAAGGCACTTCATTGGATTCCTGTATGCATTAACTTTTTTGACCGAAAATCTCCAAAGCGACTTACAATCAGAGCTCGAAATACGGGGGTGCCCGTGGGTGCCCAGGGGTGCTCGGGAGTGTTTGGCATCCCCAAAACAAGGTTGCGTTGGGGCTCTAATAATTAGTTATTTTAATAACCTCAGAGACTAAACAGTAAAAAATCCATTTTGTTCAACTGAAATATCACGATGCTGTATTGATGTTTCCTCCCAACCCTCTCATATAGCTGCCCTATAAATGACAAATGGGACTATAAGAATAATGTTTTAAAGTTTCATCTAAATGTACTAAACACCTAAATGTGTTCAGAAACATTAACTTCATCGCTCGTGTTTTGATGTGGGACAAAAATAAAAATAAAAAATAAGTATGAAATAGAACCGAGTGATATTCGATCGCTGGTTAGAGCAGGAAGGGGTTCACTTACCCTCACTCAGGAAATCTATTTTGAATTTGAAGCTCTATTTGAGTGTTTCTCTCTAAATGGACTGACCTGTTTTCAACAGGCTTCCTCTTCTCTGGCCTGAATGCACCGATGAAAAAAACGAGGCGCAACAATTTATCTTCCCATTGTGAAAACAAATGAAATCCTGAGTGCTTCCTGTAGCAGCCCAGCAGGAGAGGACAGCAGATCAGCAGTAACTGGTCAGACACTTCTCTCTCTTTCTCAGACAAGGTTTTATTCATTCGCGTTGGATTGAAGACTCTGGTACAGTCAGGCCAAGAATGTGGCTGTAAGAGCCTCACAGACATGAAACACAGAGTAGCAGCAGAGTCTAGACGTCCTGGTGGTGACGGACACCGCGGCCTGCTACATCAATACATTCATGGCAGAACATTCACAGTGTGTGTGTGTGTGTGTGTGTGTGTGTGTGTGTGTGTGTGTGTGTGTGTGTGTGTGTGTGTGGTGTCAGAGAGGCCATCAGAGTATCATAGTTTAGTATAGTAGTATATACTATACTAGTACAAAGTATTAAATTCGACATAGTAATGTCAGTCCTACATTTGGAGTCAACAGACAATCAAGAAATATTTCATCACTGAACTCAATTTCCAGAAGTCCCTCCTCATGGATTCATCCTGCATTAGTACCAGAGACAAACTGTCATGAATGTGATACAACAGAATCAAATGCTCAACTGTAAAACATGGAGCCCAGTGCATGCAGGGAAAAGAAGGTCTGTGTGTGAGCGTCCTTATATTGAAAGATCCAGATACTGTTTCAGCTGACTGGTATTCAACATCTGATGGAAACTCTGGAGAAAACTGGGAAATGGAACTGGCTTTGAGGTGATGTAACACACCCTCTGGCGGCCATCTTGGAGGTCCTCATCTCTTGGGCAGCCACATCTGTGCTGTTTTTGATTGACAACATTTCACCATCAACATATAGCAACTACATGTTAACATTAAAGTTTCATTTCGGCCATTTTTTCGACGACATATTCCCATCACCTACCATAACACCGGTCGCTTCCCTTGCCCGGCTGCACGGCTCTCCAATCCAATCAGCCAATGCACACTCTAAAAAAATCATCTCCCAAAGCATTTCAACACAATGATGCTCACTTGGTAATTTAATTTTGAGTGTATCCATGACCTGAATACTTTCACTATTTACTTTTTTTTACAATAAGAGGCCCAAGTCCTGAGGGCTGGAGTCGAGGCAGCCATGTCTCGTTACAGCGCAAGCAATGTGTTGAAGAGAGAAGCTGTGATCATTGGCCTGATAGGACTGTAGTGATGTGAGTAGCTCAGTCAGTATGATGGAAAATGATGGGGAAATAGTCAACAATGGACAGAATTATTGGTTATGTTGCTAAACTAGCCTGCTGGCTAGTTAGCTAGCTACCAGTTAGTTCAGGTGAACTAGCTGACTCTTCTCCAGCTCCAACTCAGAGTGTTTTGGAGTAGAGACTAGGGCTAAAGACAAGACAGTTTACTGAGTCACAGTAACCTACATTTGGAGACAAATCTACCTGATCACTTTTTACTGATCTGTTACTGGATGACCTACAGACACACCACCGTCTGTCTCTCTGGTTCTCATGTACTTAGACGTTGTTTGCAGACAGCCAGTTCTCCGCTGGACCTCCTCGATGGCGCCAGACGTGGTTACTAGGAGATTTGTGATGCAACTGCAAAACCTCTATTGGAGGTTTCCAGTACCAGCTGTGCGTGATGTAACGGTGGGCGGGGCTCTGGGGATGGTGTGGTTGCCAACAGATGCTCCAATCAGAGGGCAGCAGTAAGAAAAGAAAGAAGCCAATGATCCAGCCGTTGCCATGGTGACTGACAGCGCATTGGTATGGGAGGCTGATGTTCTCTCTCTTTACTACATGTAAACAAGGCTGAGCATGTTGCCAAGCAACACGCACTGTAGCAGATGCCATCCTAGGCTTGATATTAGAGGGCTGAGTCAGGTTTGATGGAAGAGAAAACCCAGTGGTGTCTCATTCTTTCTGTTTCAGTGCTTTCATTACTGAGTGCCAGTATGTCCTCCAGTCTGGGCCCAGTACTACAGTACTGGTCCCACTGGTCATTGCTGTCTTGATGTAAGAACAAAACTTTACAACGCTCTTCCTGCCCGACTCATGGAGATAAAACTAGACCAAGTTAAAACAAGGCTGTTCACATATCACACACAGAGGTCAAGAAAACATTTGACAAGATCAAACAAAGCATTGATAATAACATGGTAAAATTGGTAAAAAACAAAACAAAACAATTGTACAAAATACTATGTTAACATGTCCTTCAGTACAGGTGCTCATATCGCTGCTGTCGGGAGAAAATCTTGCAACAGAAATAATAGTTGGAAAACAGGACTATACAAAGAGCAAGGAGTGTGTGGGCAGCCACGTCATGTAATGGACAGCTGAGTCACCTCCATGAATAGACCTCCCGTCACGTAATAAGTAGACACTGTGACATTTACTCCATTCATACTGGATTCACGATCCGCGCTGGATATTCATCTTTTCAATTGACATCTCAAGTGGCCCATCATGGGTTGAGGACGTTCCATCACCCTTGAAACTCGTTCAAAACCCATTTCACAATACGCACCTCATCAGAAATGAGGCTGTGTTATATATATACTTTATGAAAAGAGACTCGGAGATAAAAGGTTTTCGCTCGACGCTCTCCTCATCCTGTACCAAACAGTCCTCAGTGATTGTCAAATTGTGATTTAGTACAAATCCAAACTTTTCTTTGGTACAAAAATATCTCAAATACATGATATGAAATGTCAGTGCAGAACAAACCGACATGATGAAACACCGTCGACACAGTGAGACGCCATACTATCACTGCTGAAACAGCCTTGAGGGCCTGTCTCACTCTCTCTGTGTCTCTCTCTCTCTCTCTCTCCTCTTGGTAGCTGTGACTAACAGCTACCATCTCCATGCATCCATCACCTTTCTCCTCCTCTTTCTTTATATAACCTGGCTGAATCATCGTGGCCATCATCACGCCGTTTGTCTCCCAGTTGAACTGCACTTGTTAATATTGAGATGCATTCCCTGTTGCGCAATCCGTGCCTCAGTCATGTCGAGTTTTAACATTCCTCCTGTAAAGGTGCTACATGCAGCATCAATAAATCATCACCACATTAATGTAGAGACATCAGCGTCATTCCCATCACCAGCAGCCTGTCAGCCGCTACCAGCCTCTACACTGTGTCGATTTCCTGTTTTGGGCTTTACGGCACAAAACAGGAAGAGGGCGCTGTTCTTCCAGCGCTAACGGAGCTAAAGCTAAAGAGTTTCGACAGGAAGCAACAGGGTTTATGGGAAATGTGATCTTAATTTAGAGAAACATTAGCACCAATACCACTGATAGAGATAGAGGCTACCGGTCTTAACTATCAGTTTATGGTGATTATAATTGACAATGATACATTAATTGATGCGACACCTTTAATCTGTTGCACCTTTAATCTGTCTCCTCTCCTTCATCTCCATCTGTCCTTCATGACTGAACAAGTTTAACAGATGAAATCAATCAGGAATCACAGCTTCACCTGAGAACGTCCCTCTGTTTCAACGTAAATGTTCCATTTCACCATTAGTTCATCATCAGTAACAGAATCATGTCACGAACACAGAACCATATAAAATTGAAAATACTCAAATAAGAAAAATCTTTATATGCAAAAGAGTACAAAAGAAAATAATACAGTTTCCATCCAAAGAATTATTTCAAAATGTAATTCTTGGACTAGAAACAGCAAACAGGAAGTCATGAGAGCCGTCCTTTGATTTTGAGTTAATCTCAGTCAATTACTGACGCACTCAGCCTCGATGGAAATGATTATGATTGTTTAAAAAGTGTTTCCTGGCAGCGGGGGTTGCAGTGGGCCGAGAGGATGTGACATTTAAACAATCTGTGCTGATTATAACTTCAAACTCCAAAACCACTTTATCTCCTATAATCAATGATCACTAAATGTGTTTTTCCGTCATAGTTGAAGGTTGAGGTGAGGTTGAGGTCAGAGCTAGGACTAGGCTGGGTTCATAATCAACCTTTTGGGTCTAGAACTCCTGAACCTCAGAAACCAAACTCTAGAACTCTAGAACTTCAGGAGCAGAACTCTAGAACACCAGACACAGAACTCCAAAACCTCCAACACAGAACTCTAGAACATCAGACAACAGAACTCTAGAACCTTAGGCACAGAACTCCAAAACCACCAACACAGAACTCTAGAACCTCAGACAACAGAACTCTAGAACCTTAGGCACAGAAGTCTAGAACACCAGACACAGAACTCCAAAACCCCAAACACAGAACTCTAGAACCTCAGACAACAGAACTTTAGAACCTTAGTCACAGAACTCTAGAACACCAGACACAGAACGCCAAAACCTCCAACACAGAACTCTAGAACCTCAGACAACAGAACTCTAGAACCTCAGGCACATAATTCTAGAACTCTAGAACCTCGGACATAGAACTCCAGAACCATGCTCAAAAATACAGAACTCCAAAGCCTCTAACACATAACTCTAGAACCTCAGACAACAGAACTGTAGACATCATCAAGTTGGGAAACACAACTCTAGAACCTCAGACAAACATTCTATAACTCCACAAGCTCAACCTCTGAACTGTCGAACTGCAGAACCCCAGACATAGAACTCTAGAACTCTAGACTCTGAGCTACAACACCACAACATTGAACTCTTAAACTCCAGAATGTCCGACACAGAAATCTAGAAATGAAGACACAGAAATCTAGAACCACATAGGAAGTACTCAACAACGCCACAACCTCAAAGAACTCCAGAACCTGAGACACAGAACCCTAAAACCTCATCTGAACCTCACCTGAACCTCAGAGTCCAAACTGCCTGGTCAATGAATAAGCAATAAAGTGCATCAACTGACAACTGACAATTGACAATTTGTCCAAGACAATTTGACAAGCCCCTCCACCCTGCAACACATTTATGAAAATACTGTCAGAATCTGTGTCAGAAAAGCAGAATTATTTCAATTCTAACTTCCTTTGAAACTGGATTTCTACCTCTGTTCTGAAACTCTTGTAATGGATACCAAAGGCACCGTTTTACTATGTTGGAGAACCATTTGTTTTCTGTGCTACTCAGTAATTTTGTGACTAATGCAATTTACCATCACAGGCTATGAACACAGACCAAACACTTCTCGATTCACTTTAAGTTCCACCACCTGATGTGCTGTTGGGAAGTCTAGTGACAGACAAAGGTAGAAGAGAGATGAATTGCAGGTTTCAAGCAAAGAAAGAGGGAGAGATAATGGAAACATTGAGCCTTTGTTGGCCAGTGAAGATGGTTGGACTGGTTGTGATGATGGCATTGCCACAGTGGCAGAACCCATTTTCTGTGATTGTGCACTGAGCACCAATATTAGGAGAAGAGCATCTGCTGGGCCTAAATCTCAGAGGAGAGAGAGAGAGAGAGAGAGAGAGAGAGAGAGAGAGAGAGTGACAAAGGGAGAGAGAGAGAGAGAGCTTTGGGCGGTGATAGAAAATGAAGATGGAATGAGAGAGAATTACAGACAGGGAAGAAAGAGAGTGGAAGCAAGAGAGAGAGAGAAAGAGAGAGAGAGAGAGAGAGAGAAAGGCAGTGAGGGATAGAAAGAGAGACTGAGGGAGGAAACAGTGATTGAGGGAGACATAAAAGAGAGAGAGGGAGGGAAAGAGAGACTCATACTGTCAGAGCGAGAAAGAGAAACACTGAAATTCTCAAATGTCCATTAAAGGTTCTCCTGATCAGCAGATACAGACACAAGTAATTTACAGCTGAGAGAGGAAGAATTTATCTTCAACTGTTGGGAGGCGGGAGCTGTCTCTTTCTTCCCACTTGATTGGACCAATGAGTAAGAGCAGCAGTGCTGCAGCATACAGATAATTCCTCAACCAGCACCCTGCAGAGCAGCCCAGTCCCAACCAACCAACCAGCCAACCAACCAACCAGCCGACCAATCAACTGACCAACCAACCAGCCAGCCAACCAACCAACTGACCAACCAACCGACCAACCAACCAGCCAGCCAACCAACCAACCGACCAACCGACCAGCCAGTCAACCGACCAGCCAGTCAACCAACCAACTGACCAACCAACCGACCAACCAACTGACCAGCCAGTCAACCGACCAGCCAGTCAGCCAACCGACCGACCAACCAGCCAACCAACTGCAACCCGCTGACTATAACCAAACAGTGGTTCTCAACATTTCTAGCATTTCTGTGACCCCCAAAAGCAAAGCTCCTCTTCTCTCATGACTCCTTGTAGCGAGCATAAACACTTTTACACTAAATTATGATTTCAGGCTATTTTAGTTGATTCATTACTAGAAAAGAAATCTGCAGATATTTTTTTTATTTCACAAGAAAAAGACATTTGTCACAAAGCTTAAAACATGATAATAAATTGTTACATTAAAAATACATTTTTTCACATTCCATGAACCCTCCCCATCCTGTGACCCCCTGGGGGGCCCTGACTCACAGGTTGAGGACCACCTGGCAACTTCTTGTACTTCTTGAAAACGTCTTTGAAAACAACAAAACACCAAGTTACAAAATGTAATCCAAGTCCGCTGGTTCTCTGGCATGTTGTATCCCATGTTTCAATCTTTCATTTCACAAACCTTTGCTCTAATGGTTCAAACATGGCAGCCAACTCCCGCCGCAGGTGTCTTGTTGTAATTGTAGTCCTCAGTCCTTGACAATTGACAAGCTGTGAGCACTGTCTTTAGAAATTAGAAGAGATAGAAGAGGAGAGGTCGCCTGGGAGGCGAGTCGTCGTGGGCAACAGAAGGTTCCCGGGAACCATGGCAACAGCAGACTCATACAATAGGTCGCTCTGCATTGTTGAGGCATGGAGAGGAGTGGAGGGTTGAGCCGAATGAGAGGGCGAATAGAGATAAAAATAGAGACTGAGGGAGTTTGGATGAAAGGTAAGGAGAGAGTTGAGGCTGTGTGGTTTCTGTGTTGACAGGCTGATGCTCTTTTAATGTCTTCCATCTCCCTCAGCATCACTCATGGTCCTCTCTGCTCTGCTGTTCAGAAGATCCTTGATCCTATTAACTTCAGTATAACTCCAGGCTACCGCTGCACCTCAACATTGGTTCAACCAATGTATCATTTATGTTTTTACCCACACAGACAATTGAAATCCACAATCCTGGCAGTGATAGTGGCATAGTGCAACCCCTAATCCTCAAAGCATTATTGCCATGCTTTACCCATTGAGCTACACAGGGAAAGGACCCTCGAACCCTGGTTAGTGATCACTGAACCGCAAAGGAGTTCAGAGACAGCAAACAGTAGGTTTCCAATCTCTGTCCTTGTAGATCTTCTCCCTGGTTGAACCATCGCAGACATTGAACTGCTTCACACCGAGGTACCAGCTCTCAGAGACGACCCAGTTACTGGGTACACTACTGTAGTAGGGATCCAGCAGCATTCAGGCCTAGACAGCGGTGCTCCTACCCAGCAGGGGGAAGGCCGTGGGCAGGCCACAACTGGGCTCCAGTCCCCTGAGTCCTTGGACCCTGTGGATCGCTTGGATCCCTTGGATCCCCTGTATCCCCTGTATCCCCCCTTGGAGCCCAAGGCCTTCTGGGTGAGTCCTGGCCTCTCGGCGGGGCATAGTGGCCACTGCAGCCGCAGCCTGGAGGGAGCGGGCCTCCGGCAGGGGGAGGTTGTTGTGGTTCAGGTCCATGGTGGAAAGGAGGTGACCCAGGGAGTCCCAGCGGCGGGCCGAGGGCAGGCGGATCAGGGAGGAGTAACCCCGCTCAGGGAACACAGCTACCGGAGGAGGCTTGCTGGTCTCAGACGTAAACACTGGAGGAGGGTCCTGGTGGTCCCGCTGAGGGAGGAGTGCTGCTCGGTGCGGGGCGGGCTTGAGGTAGGTGCCCCCCCGAGGGTCGGCCAGGACCTCGCTGTAGGGCGGGGGAGGGTCCTCCATCAGGACGGCCTCCTCGTAGCAGGGCGGCTTCCCAAATACATCAGTGTCTGAAAGGAGAGGAGACATTCTGTGATCACAATATACTAAATCAGGAGCGTCATCCTGATTAAAGGGAAAACTTCGAAAGGCCAGAAGTTGCTACAACATCAGTCCGACTTTGATCAAACTTGGGGATGATGCATCTTGTTGCTGATTGGCCCAGAGGACGTCTGCATCATTCATGGGGGGTGACATGTTGACTTGTGTTGCATTATTAGTGTGTGTGAAATGTTTTTGGGTTTTTTTTTTTTTAATTCAAGGCCATTGAAAACCAGCCAAAGAAAATGTGTGTGTGTGTGTGTGTATGTGTGTCCACCAACATATTTTTGCAATCATTCAGGATAAAGCCCTGAAACAAAACTGAGAAACTCAGTGTCCTTGAGCTAAAAGGGCCTAGATGCATCTAGATTACATCTTGTAGTCTTCAGTGTTAGTCTACGATGTGCATCAATCTGATTTCCTCTGTGTGCAACCATTTAAAACGCTCAGCAGTGAAAGGTTCGGACTGGGGGACGAGGTAAAGTTCAACTGAGTTGTTTTTAGGAGGCGTGGAGATTCATCGCTGGCATACCGGTGCCAGGATCTGCTTCGTGCCACGGGCGTTTCGCATGGCTACGGCCGGCACTGACCTGAAAGTATGTATGTGTTAAGTAATGGTTGCTGTTCTGAGTCAGCGCTTGGCAGTTTTTTCTAAATGAAAATCAAGTGTAAAGCAGCAGGATGTGTAGCTTGCTAAGTACAAAAAACCCTCAACTTGTAAAACACAACTCTGCTAAAACAAAGAGCCCCTGGGTATAAAACCATAATAATACGACGTGTTGGAGCAGCTTGGATTCAGCCTCTATTTCAGTGTATTTCTTTAAAAGTGTTATAAAGAGTTTTGGCCTGACAACTTGAAGCAGCAGGTCCCATTTCCAGGGAGCTGAGTCTCGCCAGATCCTGTTCAATATCTCTACACGTTGCGCAACCTCCCCTCCTGTTTCAAAGACTTGGACCTGAAACGTGATCAATAAGTTGTGTCAGAGCAACTTACTGCACAAGATAGATTTGAAATTAACTCCCAATTTTCCTTGTCCTCTGTGAGGGTCTAAGGCTGGGGGATGTCGTGTACTAACCATTTATTGTTTTCACATGTTGGGCACTGTGAAGCCCTTAGAGACTGTAGCGGTGATTAAGGGCTATAATAAATGTGATTTGATATGATTTGATTTGAATTTGGAAAAAAAAATCCTCTGTCAAAAACACAGGCTTTTATTTTGAAAGTCTTTACTAATACACCATGCTGAATGTAGCAGCCACTTTGACAGGTAACAAAATAAAATGTTAGTTTCCTGTATAAGATCACATCATCGCTGCTTAGCTAGAAACTATTTACAGCCACAAATAAAAGAGTATAACACAAATCAGCAGCGGTTTGTTGAACTGTTGCCATGGAGCTGTATGTGCTATGTGTGTGTGTGTGTGTGTGTGTGTGTGTGTGTGTGTGTGTGCACCCAGATACCTCCAGTACCTGCCCCCTGCTGTACTACCGGGCCCAGCTGCCGGGGCGGATATAAATACACATCAGTCATATTTCCATACAGAACCACGTGGTGCTTCTGTTTCCACTGAGAAGATCAACAGGGTTTCATCTGCAGCACCAGCTGCCGGCAAGTATGCGGCAGGCGGTCACGGTAAGATGTGACGGTTACTAAAACGATCCATCTGAGCATCCTGTCCTTGAGATGATGCAGTCAAGCCTTGTGGCAATACAACTGTATCCGTGTGTAATGGTTGTAATGGCTGCTCAGGATATAGATACTATTTCATCTCATCTCAATTCCTTTCTTCTCTGCTGCTCTTTTCTCATCTCATCTCATCTCATCTCATCTCCGTGGATGAGGAGATCCTATAGGAGAGCAAAACCCAAGAAGAAGTCTCATATTTCTACCTCTTATTTCTTCAACACCAAGATGAGACTAAAGGTATTTTCTCCTGTTTCTCAAATTCAACTCTGGAGAAACAACCGCATATCATCATGTTCATGTTTGAGTTCTGCAGCGTTGCCTCCCTCGGTTGGGTTGGTCTGGCCAGGTGAGAACGACGCCGTTCCAACTCTGAATCTGAACCAACTACAGGAAACAACCAGGAAACAGAGGGATTTATGGGTATCAGGACTCAGGATGTTGACGTCTGATAGCCAGATGGGGTTTTTTTTTATATCACCTGCAAAAAGTATGTTCTTTTTCTTCTTTCTGTAGAATTATTATGTTTATTCTGTTTTATCACTTCTCTCTTTGCAAATAAATCAAATAAAAGACTAAATTCAGGATCTTTTTGTAACCAGATTACAGTAATCCCATTACATGTAACCTGTTACACCCAAGCCCTGCCCGTCATCTTGCCCTCCCGCCCACCAAGACCCCCGGATCCTTCCAGCACGATGGAACTGGATTACTGTGATCCCATTTCTTTATAGACAGCTGCAACCAAGCAACACGCCACGCTGCCTGGATGCCCACGGGACCGAGCGTCATGCCCGCCGGTATTTATAGACTACTATTTATTATACGACAGGGACGGCGAGGCCCGGTCGTCTCTGAGCGCCGCGTGGCGGTGTGGACTACAGGACTGTAGACAGGATTGATTATTAGGACTGCTCTCTGATTATTGATTGATTATTAGAACTGATCTCTCATTATGTTGAACAGAAATGTTAATCTATATGGAGTGTTGAGATGTTACTGACACCTTGGGGCAGTCCTGGTGGCGCCAACCATGTGACCTGTCCTGGTTTTGAATCAGGCCTGGGACGTTTGTCATATGCCCCCCCTCCTCTTTACACCAGGTTTTCCTGTCTGTCTATATTGTCAACTATCAAATAGTCTAAGAAAACAGAGATGCACCTTCATCACGTTTCTTTAAGCGTGCGTCTGCTTGGTGATTCATTTGACGTCAGTAACCGCGGCGTGTACACCGGCTTGTCAGGCGAGGTGTCGAACAGCTCTTGTTTTCCTCATGACGGCGTTACCGCACGCAGGTAAACACAGCCAGCGCCGCCAAAACAAACCCACGTGTATTGCACAGCTGAACCGCGTCTGGATCTGAGTCCCGTCCAAACCCGCCCACCGCCAGAAGGGCGCCGACCCGGTGGCGTCAGCGTCTCCGAGGCCCTCGAGGCCCCACCTCGTACGTGGGTTCATACCACCCAAACACAGCCAGTCGGCTCCTGGCTCTCCGCCCCGCTCAGCTGGTCGGCACCAGCTTTCCTTTTAGCACCGCTGCTGCCTGGCGACGAAACCTCTTCATCAGTCTGCCCCCCGACGGCTTTGTGACCGAACCTCGAGTGACCTTGTTGTTTTTCTTTCTCCTTCCTCAGGAACTGTCTCTGACTACAGCTGAGTTCTGTCTCTCTTTCCTCTTTCCTATCCAATAATCCCTCTTCTTTCCGTTTCTCTCATCCCTCGCTCTTCCTTCCTTTCTGGACAGATTATTTTAGGTTGTCTTTCTCCCTCACCACTCTCATCCTCTCTCAGTCTCATCCTTCTCTCTAAGACTTGTGAAGGCAGTTCAGTGGACTGAAGACGAGACAAGAGAATAAAGACCTTCACAAGATTTACTTCAACATTGATCTGCATTTTCTATCAAATTGTAATGTGAAGGTGGAAATATGAAAATTTGTTGAAGCTTTAAAACCTTCACAGCTCAAGCACCTATGTTATTCCTGCTGTCCAATAAGGTCCACCTATTTGTCTTACTTTTATTTTCTGATGAAAACATGAATCTATTGCTGTAGATGTTTTGTTTCTCCTCTGATCTGTCTGTGTGGATGCTGCCACTGTTTCTCTGCAGAAGATATCGTACTTTTACTTTTATAAAAAGAGGAAGAAGCTACGCTAAGAGGCTACGCTAAGTTCCTTGTTGAACTGTGTGGTTTTAACCTTTATAGGCCTGTAAACTGCTGCTGCGGTTTCCACTGCAGATGTTTTGGAAGATTGATTTTTTCCATTTCCCATTTCTCTATGATTCAGATCGCTTGTGGAAGCGTTTTGCTAGCAAGTAAAAGATTCACTTCAAGTTCCCTGGTTTTGCCGAGTCATTTGACAACTTCACATTGTTTGGTTAAGCTTTAGCGTGTTGTTTGTTGGGCTTTAATGTGTGTTAAAGACGTACCGTTAGCCTAGCCTTGCTAAGTGCATGTTGCAGTTACAAGCTATTATTGGTAATTTGGTTTTATTACATCACAGCTAGCAGACACGTAGCTAGCGCTAATCCAGTTTGACCTGTTCTGGCTTCAGTCTCTTCAGTCCCTTCTCTGTGTTCCTCAACTCGTTCTCAAGACCTGTCGGCTTCATTCTCTCGCATCTCTCTTGTTCTTCTTCTTCTATATTTGCGCCTAGCTGTTGAGTTGCTACCTCCACCGCGGCCCACGCAGTCACCGCCCACGCCTCGGCAGAATCTGTCACCATGTCGCCCGAGAGGGAACGCTGGCACGAGCTGTGAACCGGAGAGGCTGGAGAACGTGGCGAATGTGGAGTGCAAGGGAATGTAATGTCAGTCAGTCCTCTCCTCCTCTTCCTCCTCTCATCTCTCTACTCCCTCTCATCTCGTCCTCTACCTCTCTTTTCTCTCCTCCAATATTACAATATTGCTACAATATTCCTGTAATATCACAAACACAACGACACCGAAACAGCCAATCAACACATAATGAATCAACAAAAACCAACAAGGAAACAATCCCATCCATTACCTGTCGTGACGATCCAGTTTGCTTGCGGTAGGGGATGAGGAACAGGAAGAGGAAGTGGCGGGGAGAGGGTCTGCGGCGGGCAGAACTGCGGCGGTTCCCTGGGCAGCAGCAGCGGCGGCGGCGGCGGGTGCCCTCCGCCGTGACGGGTGCCCTCCTCCAGCGGCTCCATCTCCAGCGCCCGCAGACACTGCTCCCTCAGCCTCTCCTCGCGGCGGCGCTTCAGCCGGCGCTGGAGGAAGCTGCAGAAACAGCAGAGCATGACGATGAGGGCCCAGACCAACCAGAAGCCGGCGAAACAGGCCAGGAAGGTGTAGGTGCCCAGCGACATCACCATGGCGGCGCCGGGGTCGGGCTGCGGATTCCCCTCCTTCCCCCGGCGAGGCAGGAAGAGGCGGTGTCAGACGCACAGGGTGGGATGTCGACGCGTCTCTCCAAAGTCAAGACGTTCACCACGCCTGGCGACTAGAGTGATGTCGCTCTCCTTTGAGGCGTAATCCAGACTTCAGAGAATAAAACACTTAAAATGTCTTTTGCTGTCTCATTCAGATGTTCTTCAACAAAATGGGCAGACAGGAAGTACTTGAAGGTTAATTCGTTAACGATGAGGCTGATTCACTTCCAAACCAGTCGGGGCGAACAGTCAGTGTCTTGACGTGGAGGTGACAGAATTCACTAGAAGAAGAAGGCGTGACTGTCCTGGAACATCGGCGTGAACATGAACAGTCTTAGAATTGATGTTAAGGGATCCTTACGACGAGGTCAATGGTGAGGGTTGTTGTTGGTCCCACCACCAGTCCGGTCCACTTGGCTTGGAGGCAGATGAACGCAAATCAGAGGACGGAGTGTCAGCAGTGACTGGACCTGGAAATGGAGAATTTTGTGTCAAAATGTGAAAATGGCTTTTCACACTTGAATATCTTAGCCCAGGGTTAACTTATCTCACGTTTCACACTAATTTTCTTTAACACTGGGCTAATTGACCCCGGGTATTCAGTGTTCAGGATTTCACACTGTAAGCTTGCAGACCCCGGGTTAACGTTTAATGTTAATGTTTAACTCGCTGTTACATTCTAACCCGTTACATTCTAACCCCATTACATTCTAACCTGTTACATTCTAACCCCTGTTACATTCTAACCTGTTACATTCTAACCTGTTACATTCTAACCCCTGTTACATTCTAACCCCTGTTACATTCTAACCCGTTACATTCTAACCCCATTACATCCTAACCTGTTACATTCTAACCCCTGTTACATTCTAACCCCATTACATTCTAACCTGTTACATTCTAACCTGTTACATTCTAACCCCTGTTACATTCTAACCCGTTACATTCTAACCCATTACATTCTAACCCCTGTAACATTCTAACCCGTTACATTCTAACCTGTTACATTCTAACCCCACAACGTTTCACACTATTGTTCTTAGCACCGCATTTCAGGGATAGCACCACAAAAGCGGTGCTAACCCTGCTTCATAGCAGGGTTTGTTAACCCAGGGTTAAAAGCGGTGTTAACCCTCTTTCAAAAATGCAAGCGTAAAACGCTGCTGCTTAACCCAGGGTTAAGAAAGACGTTAGCCCGGGGTTAAGTTTGGTGTGAAAAGCATATAGGTGAACTACAGCACTACTACACTAAAGGAAATGTTCAACAGACCTGATCATCGATATATTTTAGAGATACTCTGATCAGATTCAGGTAACTGGACTGGGGAAATTCCCACTCAGCCTCCAGTGAATCAATAAACTATTTATTCATCAATCTGTCTGTCTGTCCATATGAAGTGTTTTGGAAAACTACTGCCGGTAAGCAGACACACAGCTAACCCAGAATAACGCTGGTGTACAGCAGTGAGTACCTTGCCTGGTGTTTCAACAGCAGCAGACATCCAATCCGATCTTCACGAAGGGTCCAAGACCGCAGCACTGACTCCTTTCAATAATCCATCGATCAATCATTGTTCCAGGCGATCAGCTTGTTTCCGAGTCCTCTCTAACACGACGGCAGCATCGCCTGATATGAGGCAGGTACCAGCATCACGCCGAGAGCAAAGAAGAAGAAACGACCAACGGGGTGGCAGCTGGTTGGTCAGTTCAAACCGAGGCAGCATCCAATTGGAAGTGTAAAGAAAGCTCCTGGTTTTCCCCCGGAAAACCCCGGTCTGGGACAACAGCTGGTCTCTTCAGGATGCAAGGGGCCCGGGCCAGGGGGGGTCCCTCCTCTCGGGGTCCGGTTGGTTCGGCTCTTGGTCCCTGAGCGTCGGCACCACCAAGACGATCCCAGCGGGACTCCTCCGCCTCACGCTGCCCAACAAAGACACACAGGGAGGAGAGGGGGCCGTCATCATCATCATCATCATCATCATCATCATCATCATCATCATCATCATCACCGACTATCATTGGATAATAACTGGCAATATGCCCAAATCACACAGCCCGTCATAGTGAAAACATGGTGGTGTGATTATAAAGAGATCTCAGCTGTTCAGGCGGGATTACGGTGCTGACCTTGGGGGGGTGAGTATCAGTTTCACACTTCAGAGGTCAGAGTTACAGACAGCCAGTGAACGCCACACGTGAACCCAGAGAAGTCAGAGCAGCGGAACACCACAGTGAGGAACACTACAGTGAAAAACACTACAGTGAGGAACACCACAGTGAGGAACACCACAGTGAAGAACACCACAGTGAAGAACACCACAGTGAGGAACACCACAGTGAAGAACACCACAGTGAGGAACACCACAGTGAAGAACACCACAGTGAGGAACACCACAGTGAGGAACACCACAGTGAAGAACACCACAGTGAGGAACACCACAGTGAAGAACACCGCAGTGAGGAACACCACAGTGAGGAACACCACAGTGAGGAACACCAGTGAGGAACACCACAGTGAAGAATACCACAGTGAGGAACACCACAGTGAGGAACACCACAGTGAAGAACACCACAGTGAGGAACACCACAGTGAGGAACACCACAGTGAAGAACACCACAGTGAGGAACACCACAGTGAGGAACACCACAGTGAAGAACACCACAGTGAGGAACACCACAGTGAAGAACACCACAGTGAGGAACACCACAGTGAGGAAGACCACAGTGAAGAGCACCACAGTGAGGAACACCACAGTGAGGAACACCACAGTGAAGAACACCACAGTGAGGAACACCACAGTGAAGAACACCACAGTGAGGAACACCACAGTGAAGAACACCACAGTGAGGAACACCACAGTGAGGAAGACCACAGTGAAGAGCACCACAGTGAGGAACACCACAGTGAGGAACACCACAGTGAAGAACACCACAGTGAGGAACACCACAGTGAAGAACACCACAGTGAGGAACACCACAGTGAAGAACACCACAGTGAGGCTGAGAGATGAAGATGGAGACTCAATAAAAAAATGATTACCACTTCAACACCAGGTATTCTCCTATGGATGCTTCAGATGTTTTGCGACCCGTTGTTATTCTGTTATCAAAGTGTCCTGCCCACAGTGATGATTACTGTAATCCCATACGTTGGGTTTACAGCAAACAGGACCGATGGAGGGTGAGGAGGTCGACTGACTCATGCACAATCACAGACATAGACTGGATTGCAGAACAGAAGTACTACCGAGACATTTCTCTGCCAGGGAACAGAAGGGCAGCAATAAAAACAGGGGAGGCGTGATTTAAAAGTAGGAATAATGGAGGACGTTCTGCAATTAAGACTTTAAGTGGGCCGCGTACGTACCGTCATACACGCTGTTATGAAGGTGCTTTTAACCGGAGCAGCTCCACTACTGCATGTGCACATTTCAGCGACAGGTCAAGTCATTTGTGAAGCCCTGCATCACAGTCACAGTCTCAAAGGGCCCTACAACGCCCACACGATGAGACAATGGCGGTCTCAATGGGAGCCAACCAGCGATAGGGCCACGCTCTGCCTGTTGAGCTACAGAGGGAGTTGAACCTCTAACCCTGACAGGCTGGCAGTGTTTTTTTATGATTTCTTTGTCTCAGTTTTCACATCAGAGTTTCAAATTGCAGAACTCTTCAATACTGCACAACATCCTGGCTGTCATGTGAGGTGGTGCATCTTCATCAGAACACGGGGTTTGTTAACGGTCAGTATCAAATCAAAAACACAACAGAAATATCATCAAAATAAAGAAACGCAAACAGCAATGAGCAAAAGGTTTTCAAAATCCACCATTTAACCGCACTCAACATGATGTACAGTAGACATTCCTGGTCTTATGAATCCTGTGTACCATGCATGTTGTACGAGGCTGAATGACATGAAATGGATGACTGCATGTGTCTAAAAGTGTACGCAACATGAGATGAAGCACATTCAGTGATTGAACCTCATGGCATCAGTTTTCTGTACTTCCTCTGCTCTGAATCGAGACACAAACTGTTTGATCACTAGACTGAAAATGTTTACATGCAACAAATAGTGTACAGTCCACAGTGATCGTTTCACACAACGCTGGACGGCGTACACAAAACAGAAACTCATTTACAGTAACAGCATCCCAAAAACACTTAGTAGTTATAGCAACCAGAAATGCTGCTGCTGTCAGGTACTGCAGGTTTACTCTGAGCCGTGAGCTCGTGGTTTACTGTTGTGCACTTTGTATGTGAGCAGCATTTTGAGTCTTAAGGTAAAATTCTGTTGAGTTTTGCAACCTGGGCCAAAGCAATCTAAAAAACCAAAGTGGCAAGCTGTAAATGTCAGGGTCCACGACGTGTGCTAAAGAAGACAAAGTCCCTCCTCTGAAGGCTCCTGATAGGCTAGTTTCTCAGACAATTCATCACATCAATCAACCCTGTATAAAGGTGAAAATGAGATTATCTCTTCCCTGGTGAGATGAATGAAAAGTCACTGAAACTCATCTTCTTTTCTACCTTGCATCGCTGCTTTTTAGTGAATTTCAGACCATGTCAGTCGTCATATTGCAGATACTCTGACACGCACGTGTATAAATTTCACCAAATTTCATCAGAGTTTGGCAGCTAGCAGCAGATAGGGGTTCGGTTCTTGCTCAAGGACACTGTGACAGCACTTCAACGCAGCTGTTGTGGGGATCAAACCCGTGACCTTCTGGTTACAGGCCGGTCTGTCTGCCCACCCCTTCGACATGGACGGATTCAGCATTTTGCCCGACCACCTTTCTGCTCACCGGGCCACCTAATCTCCTCTGAGGTATCAGAGAGCAGCGTGAGTAGAGCTGTCATCACATTTCACTCAGAGGGAAAACCTGAAAACACTGAATTACTATGACTGGTAAAACAGGAGATGACTCATGTTTCTATTGTCCTACTGCAGAGAAATTTACAACTGAAGTAAAAAAGAAAAATGGAAATCCACATAATAAGACTTTTTTTCCACACAGTAGTTAAGTTATTGCAGTACGTTTGCCATGTCCCTTCACACTGCACTGAGGTCCTGTGGTACTGTGAGAGTCAGTATGTGGAAGTTATCAATATGTCACCAATGTGTCATCAAGTTAAATTGAACATGAAAGTGAATCTAATCTGTGATTTCAGCAAGGGACATTTAGCAGAGCTGGTCCAATGACAAAGAGTCTTTGTGGATGCTGTCATGTGGTGACAGGACGTTCTGCAATTAAGAATCTAACTGGGCGTCGTCGTACCTTAACGCTCTGGGTGCTTTTAACCGAAGCACCTTCAGTACCACATGTGATGGACTGGCGATCTGTCCAGGGTGTACCCCGCCTTTCGCCCAATGTCGGCTGGGATAGGCTCCAGCCCCCCCGCGACCCTGAACAGGATAAGCGGTGATAGATACTGACTGACTGACTGACCTTCAGTACCACATGTGCACATTTTAGCGTAGGGTCAAGTCATTTGTAACCACAGCATCTGGTCAGCTAACCATCACTGTCTTGTTGTTAACACATCTGATTAGCACACTAGCTAGCGTTAGCAGTGGCTAGTAGTCCCATGTTAACAGTAACTAAGTTAGCCTGCTGGCTAGTTAGCTAGCTACCAGTTAGTTCAGGTGAACTAGCTGACTCTTCTCCAGCTCCAACTCAGAGTGTTTTGGAGTAGAGACTAGGGCTAAAGACAAGACAGTTTACTGAGTCACAGTAACCTACATTTGGAGACAAATCTACCTGATCACACTGATCACTTTTACTGATCCGTTACTGGATGATCTACAGACACACCACAACAGAGATCTCTTTTCTTGATTTTTAGTTGTTGTAGTCAGACGTTGTTTTCCTACAGTATACAATTCTCCAGTTGACCTCCATGATGGCGCCAGCTGTGGTTGCTAGGAGATTTGTGACCCGAGATGGAGCGTCTGCAGTCTGTCTCTCTAGCCACCAGGACACCCTGCCGCCTCATTCCTCCTTCTCAGTCGTGTTTTACATCATGCTGTCAAATGTCTCGTCACCTAGAGATCGCAGCTTCAACTCCCACAGCCGCCAGTAACACATGTTGATTTGTCCTCAACACCCACGTGTCCTCAGTCCTAACCCGTCAAAGGCACCGGAGCCGTCACTTTGGATGATCAGCAAAATGCCTCAAATATAAAATGTAATGGGAACATACAGTGACACTAATGCATTCATTCATAGCCTAGAGTTGAGGTTGAGCTGACAGGATTCTCCCTTGACAGGCATTCCCCATGGATGGGAAGGTTACTCTCCAAACTAATAACAGATTACTCTGTTACTACTACTCTTATTCGGTGATGTCATGTGATGCGGTGATGTCATGTGATTCTGTGATGTCATGTGATTACTTTCCCTTGAAGTTAAAGGACAATTCATCCCAATTTCACAGTCTGTAATGTAGTGTTTTTTATCATCGACAACCAGTTTCAACCAGTTTTTCACTGTGTAAAATGTTGGTGTCTATAAATTGACAATCTTTCCATTCCATTCCATCCATTCCGTTCGAATCATCTAAAAATGAACTCTTTGTTTTATCAAATGTATTTGTAACTTGATTACTTATTTAACACCCTTTGTGCTGGATAGATAACAGACCTGTCCATGTCATGTCCAGATTATCCCACTAGGGGCCCCAGGGTCAGGATGTACAATGGGCCCCAGTAACGTTGTTCATCTGCCCTGTCAAGTATCGACCCAATCAGACAGGTTAGGGAAACTGCAAATTTAAAATTAAAACTGCACTAGGCAATTCTTTCCTTTGGTGCCCCCTAGTGGCAGCGTGGGGCAACTGTCTGAATTTGTGAAGACTTCACTACCCTAATCTTTCTGTAGCGGTAGCCGAGGCGCTAGCTCGTTCGGCTCGTACGTTTCGATTTGTCACTTTTTGTGCTCGGACAAAACTTTCCTGCCAGTGTACCTACCGACTCCAAAACTTCATCGGGGTGAATGGAGCGAATCTACAGCAGCTCAAAGGGGGAGGAGCCAGTCTTCTCTGTCCCCACTTCGTGAACCAGACTAGACGCTTGTATTTTTACATGAACACGTTACATAATGCAGCTTTAATGGTGCCAATTTACTGCAGCAGCATTATGTTTACAGAGCATCCCATCACTGGAATTCAATACCCCAGTCCATCAAAGAGTGTTCATCCTACTATTCATTCAAGCAGTGTTAAAAAGTGGCTCATTGAGAACCAACAGTGTCAGCATTGATGTGTGTGTGTGTGTGTGTGTGTGCGTGTGTGCGTGTGTGTGCGTGCGTGTGTGTGTGTGAGAGAATGTGCGTGCGTATTGTGAATGCACTTTTTAAATTATTATGATGAATTGCGCCTAAACCTGTATTCAGTGATGTTTGTCTATTGTACTGTAAATGTTTTCTTTTGTTTTGTTTTTGTTTTGTCTGTATAACAAAGTAGTTGTATTTGTATTCATGCTCTAGGATGCCTATCACCATCTGGCAAAAGGGACTATCGATGGAAACTAGCTTTTTGGCTAATTCGAGTACATTTACATGTTAAATAGGTCTTTTGATATGTTGATTAATGTACACTGTCCCTTGTTTAAATAAATAAATTCAAAATTCAAAAATTCCATGTGGAAAGTCCACATTGACATCAGCTGCAGGTTTCCTACTGAGATCATTTTTCCTACTGCAGGTCAGTGAGATTCCTTTGGCGTTTCACTGTTGTGGTTTATTTGTGGTGGTTTTCTGCTGCAGCTAGTTCAGATCCTGTTCTCTCCTGTCTGGCTGTCAGGTCAGGTGTGTTACCAAGGCTAAACTGATATTCAGTGTTTTTGACACCCACACGCTGATATTGGTTATGTCAGCCCATATCTGTATCCTCTTCACAGATTATAGTAGACTGCAACAACAGTGAGTGTGCTTACTCATAAAAGGCATATCAAACCATAACTGACACGTATTAAAGAGCCATTCTCCCTGACCAAAACACCTCACTAGTGCCACTGTGCTGCAGAGGACTGATGCACCATGGAGGCTTGCACACTATTAAACAAGAGTAATCTGAAAACTGAACTCTGACGATGAGCTCCAGTTCTGTAGCGGTCCCTAAATCTTTGCAAATTTGTCCTGCAAAAGTAAGACTTGACTTAAGCTGTGAGTCATTTTCATAGGTTTTGTGTTATTTTGCACCAAATCACACATTTGCACAGAATTGGTATTGGTTATTGGTTATTGGTTATTGGCATTGCCCCACAGGGAGAGAATGGCAACAGCTTTTAAAATTGTCTTTTCTTCTCCTATGATTTCCTCCATCAGAGCAACAGCAGAGTGCTTTGGGATGTCTGAGGATAAACACTCTGCTGTCACATTAAAGACACATTTAGTAGGATACTATACAAGATGTCCTGTATATTATAGGAATATCATAGGAATATTGTAGTGATAGCACAACAATAAGGTACAGTAAGGTAAATAAACTCACTGCTGGGTGCCAGACACACTGTTAAGTCTCTACAGGAATATTATAGGAGTATTCTAGGAGTATTCTAGGAGTATTCTAGGAGTATTATAGTGATTTATCGGAGGGGAAACTCACCTTTAATTCGTGCTTTGCTGTCTCAGACGAGATGACGCACTCAACTCACTCCTTGTCGTTGAAGTTCATGTCCGCAATTTAGAAAAAACAAACAAACAATCAAACAGACGAACAGACGAACAGACGAAGGTTAGACGGACGTCGCTCCGCTCAGCATCTCCCGGCGGGAACCAGAACAACACGCCTGGAAAACGCTGCGTCGCCCCGCTTCAGTGTGAGCGCCCTCCGGTCTCTGGTCCGGAGCGGTGCGCGGTGCCGGCGGAGATGCGCGTCGCGGCTTTGGACGTCGAGGAAAAAGGTTTATTATGGGTTCACCTTGACAGCCTGGCTCCTCCCCCCCTCTCCCTCCCTCCCTCCCTCTCTCCCCCCTGCCTTCACACAGTCCATCCCCTCCTCTCTCGCGTCGTGACAGCCAGCCTGCCTGTCTGATGGGAAGAATACAAATCAAATGCTGCCGACAAATAACCTCGACTATACTGGGTATACTGGGAATTATTAATATGAGGTGTACTATACTGGGTATACTAGGAAAGTATTGATATGAGGTGTACTATACTGGGTATACTGGGAATTATTAATATGAGGTGTACTATACTGGGTATACTGGGAATTATTAATATGAGGTGTACTATACTGGGTATACTAGGAAAGTATTGATATGAGGTGTACTATACTGGGTATACTGGGAATTATTAATATGAGGTGTACTATACTGGGTATACTGGGACATTAATAATATGAGGTGTACTATACTGGGTATACTGGGACATTAATACTATGAGGTGTACTATACTGAGTATACTGGGAAAGTATTAATATGAGGTGTACTATACTGGGTATACTGGGACATTAATAATATGAGGTGTACTATACTGGGTATACTGGGACATTATTAGTAGCAACCAATGCACTATGAGTTACATGCAGAAGTGAAGGTGGATCTCCACCAGGTCTGATCTTCATGTTATGAAATATATGTTTCATGAATTTGGGTTCCAGAGGATCATTTTACTTTTATTGTTTCATTTCCCTGCAACTTTTAAAGCTCTGTATCCTTTCATCATATTTCTGCACCTTCTTTTATATTTCTTCTTGTTATTAAATCATCTTTTTCCGATGTAAAGCACTGTGGATTGCCTTGTTGTATGACGTGCTATACAAATAAACCTGCCTTGCCTAATATTCTCTCTCATCCTTTCTGTGACTACACACCCGAGGCCATATGATAACACCAGTGGTGGATGAGTGAACCACACGCATCCTTTCATGGTCTGATCAAATATTCTCTCTATAGATGTGATCAGTGGCGACTAACAGTATATTTATTTGTTTAGTATATGAGTAAAAATGCTTAAAAACCGAAAAGTACTTCAGTAAATAGTTCTTAAAATACTTCACAAAAGCCACATGACACCTTAAATAGAAGAGGATGCTATCAGATAACCGTTCACCACACGTCTGCTCCGACAAATGAAATATTCAGGTCTCCATTACAGCAATGAGACCACACACACACACACACACACACGTTTATTATTGTTATTATTATTTTCCACCATTTAACAACATGCATGGTGACCTCGGCCTGCCTCTCAGTCAACAGCAAAGGTGGGGAGGCGCCTTATGTGAGGAAGGAGACGCCAAGGATATAACTGATGCCATCTTGGATTAGTCAGCCACTCTGAAGAAAACGTGCTGATGCTGTGCCAGCTGAAGGTAACGTGACTCTGTATCAGTCTGTGTTGCGTGACGGAGATCATCGTTTTCATTCCCCAACATTATCATCATCCTCTGCCAGGGTCCAAGGTTGGGGGTGTTGTGTGCCGTCATTTATTGCTTTCATAATGTGACTAAGGGCTACACAAATACATAATACTTGACTTTATTTTCAGTTACTGCATAGTGGTTGCATTAGAAACCAGACCCCCCCCCAACAGTGTTTAGTGTTATCGTCCACAATTTTATTTTATTTATTAATTAATTGAAATTTGCGCAGCCCTTTGTGTGCTGAGTAAGTTTCATAACACAAGGGCCTATGAACACTATATAGGCTTTACATCACAAATCTCCAAGCAACCATGTCTGGCACTGACATAGAGGTCAAGTGGAGAACAGGCTATGCACAAATAATGTTTGAATATTTCACACCCAGGCTAGAAAAAGAGAAATACCTGAAAAAAGATTGTGGTGACGAGTGTAGGCCGATTCATTAATGTTCATTAATGTAAGTAAAAGTTACAAGTTATAAGTTATTATAAGTGATATGGTAGATTTCTTTCCAAATGTACTGTGACACAGTAACCTGTAGCGCTAGTCCCTTTGGTCTTAGTCCTTGTTACAAAAGTCTGAGTTGTAGTTTGAGAAGAGTCAGTTAATCTGAACAAACAACTGTTTTTTTGGGCATTGCTAGCTAGCCAACTAGCTGTTAAATGGGACTACTACTAGCCACTAGTAGCCACTACTAATGTGACTTTCTTAGGCTTAGGCACATGTAAAATAAAAAAACAGTAAAGCAAAGAAATAAAAAAAAATCCTAAATATCAAAAAATGTACTGTAAAGAGCATCAATGTAAAACACTAATGCAGAAAACAAAAAAATAAACATCAAAGACCAAGTTTGTATTAAAAAATCTAGGGTGCCTGAGACTTTTGCAACAAAACCGGTTAGCTGCTAGCTAACAATATGACATTAGCCAACAAGAGCTAGCTATATTCTTGCTACACTAGTGAGTGAACTTTTGATATCATTATCATGCTAGTTAGCTTCAGCGTGCTAGTTAGCCAGCAAGGTTAGCTTTGGCTAAATACAATCTATTTACATTCTGTATTTTTGTAACAGATGGTGGCTTTGAGGACGACTCGGGTATAGAGCGTCTATGGCAGGTCGTTCTGTCATTTATTCGGTTTAAGACACTAGTCACTAAAAATTAAACACTAGTATTTATTTATTAAACACTAGTCACTAAAAATGTATCACTATTCTAGTCATAGTTGCTATTGTAAAGTTACTAATAACTAAAATAAAAGAACTAGTGTTTATTGAATTGTTACCAATAAAAGAGAACAGTGGCTAGTCATAAGCAAATTAGTAACTAGTGCTTATTATAATACAACTAGTATCTATTTTTAGCAACTAGTAACTTAAAAATAGGGACTAGTTATAGGCAGAATAGTGACTAGTGTCTAATTTTTAGTGACGAGTGCCTTAAAACGAATAAATGACCTTTTTGAAACAGACTGCTGTCAGCTCACAAAAATGACCACCTCTGTCCACACACACACACACACACACACACACACACACGCACGCACGCACACACACACACACACAGCATTTGATCAGTTAATATCCTCCAGCCAGTCATTTCCAGAGCCTGTTGAGATGAACACTGAGCCTGTTGTCTTCCTCCAGTTCCTCGGTCATAAAGATGGGTCTGTTCGTCTCTCTGAGCCAGCAGCCCCATCGCCTTATTGCCCCCTTGGAGGCCATGAGTGTGGTCCCTTTGTGTCTCACAGCTGACTGCTGGAGGAGATGATGATACGTGATTTTTTAAAGTAGAAATACCCGTAAATAACCTGGTAGTAGTCCTCTACTCAGTAAGTGTTTGCTATTAAATGTACTCTATTATCAATAATGAGTACAAATTATATGTGAGTTTATTGTGTTTTAGTGTTTGGCAGCAAAAGGAAAAGTCTCCTGAAATGGAAATACTGAACTTCAAGGATCAAACCAAGTTTCTGGGAGATCTTCCCGTTAAGTGATGAGAACAGAGACACCAAAATGATCCACGTGTGCCCGGTAGATCATTCACTCCGGTGTTCCATGCTAAAACTTTAGCGGACACTATGTTGAGTGATAGTAGGCTCCATGCTAAAACTTTAGCGGACACTATGTTGAGTGATAGTAGGCTCCATGCTAAAACTTTAGCGGATACCATGTTGAGTGAAAGTAGGCTCCATGCTAACACTTTAGCGGACACTATGTTGAGTGATAGTAGGCTCCATGCTAAAACTTTAAAAGACACTATGTTGCGTGAAAGTAGGCTCCATGCTAACACTTCAGTGGACACTATGTTGAGTGATAGTAGGCTCCATGCTAAAACTTTAAAAGACACTATGTTGCGTGAAAGTAGGCTCCATGCTAAAACTTTAGTAGACACTATGTTGAGTGATAGTAGGCTCCATACTAAAACTTTAGCGGACACTATGTTGAGTGAAAGTAGGCTCCGTGCTAAAACTTTAGCGGACACTATGTTGAGTGAAAGTAGGCTCCATGCTAAAGCTTGAGCGGACACCACGTTGAGTGAAAGTAGGCTCCATGCTAACACTTGAGCGGACACTATGTTGAGTGAAAGTAGGCTCCATGCTAACACTTCGGCAGGCACTATGTTGAGTGATAGTAGGCTTCATGCTAAAACTTTAGCGGACACTATGTTGAGTGAAAGTAGGCTCCATGCTAACACTAACCAACAGGCAAGTCTCCCAAAGAAATGGTGTATTACTTTAAGTACTCAATTACAGTACCTGAATACATCTGAATAAACTTATATTTAGCCTGTTGTTGCTTCCCCTGAGACCAAGGTCCAAGTATTTCCAAGTATTTCAGATAATAAAAACTCATTTTTAGGTTAAGGTCATATTCAGAATAAACTGGGGATTGGGCGATGAGGTTTTCTTTGCTTCTCACTGACGGTCTACAGTTGGGTGCTGTGTATGTTGTTTTGTTTTCAATTTCATTAATTGTGTTCATTTTTCGCCAACATTCTATTACCGTAATACCTGGTAGTAACAGAGCTGTTCTATTACCGTAATACCTGGTAGTAACAGAGCTGTGTGGGGGTCAAAAAGTCTCGGTGTCTCCCCTATTCCGGCGCCAGTGACACTAAGACTAACACTGTGACGAGGGCTGTAGGGGAATATGGGCTTATGAGGCCTCTCACTGTTAAAGGTCTTATTCAGGTTGAGCTGTTTCCATGAGCTGAGTCTCCCCCCCCCCCCCCCGTTTGACTGAGCAAGTACCAAGTACTGCTCACCACCATGTTTTTTTGTTGATGAAAAATATTCCCATAATGCTTTGCGCAGGCAGTGAAGATGTTTCCGTGCCACAGTAACCTATTTCATACAGGAGGAAGCCACACATCCTAACCGGGTTTCTCATAATTGGAGTTCGAGTTTAACAGCTCGTTTTTTTTCTAACCCAGTTGTGGCGTTTGCACACGTCGACCTGAAACCAGGTTACTGATGTAACCTGATGGTCTGATGTAACCTGAACCTGTAAACTGATGGGTTAGAAGCCTAATCCTCCACGCGTGTCACCACACAGCCACCGTCTCTCAGAAACACAAACAACTCATTTGAGGATGAAAATGAAAATGTGACGGCGGCGGCGGAGGACCGTCTGTTCTCTCCTCAGACATCCAGACGCGTCAGACAGAAACTGTCTGGCACCAGGACATGAATATTCAGCCCTCAGCCTGCTCTGCTCTCTCCCTCCATCACGCTTAGTCTCTCCTCTCTGCTGTGGTCTGGTCTCTCCTCATCTCCTGCTGTGGTCTGGTCTCACCTCATCTCTCCTGGTCTGGTCTCATCTCTCTGCTGTGGTCTGGTCTCTCCTCATCTCTCCTGGTCTGGTCTCATCTCTCTGCTGTGGTCTGGTCTCTCCTCATCTCTCTGCTGTAGTCTGATCTCTCCTGGTCTGGTCTCATCTCTCTGCTGTGGTCTGGTCTCTCCTCATCTCTCTGCTGTAGTCTGATCTCTCCTGGTCTGGTCTCTCCTTATCTCTCCTGGTCTGGTCTCATCTCTCTGCTGTGGTCTGGTCTCTCCTCATCCCTCTGCTGTGGTCTGGTCTCTCCTCATCTCCTGCTGTGTTCTGGTCTCTCCTCATCTCCTGCTGTGGTCTGGTCTCTCCTCATCTCTCCTGGTCTGGTCTCTCCTCATCTCTCCTGGTCTGGTCTCATCTCTCTGCTGTGGTCTGGTCTCTCCTCATCTCCTGTTGTGGTCTGATCTCTCCTCATCTCCTGCTATGGTCTGGTCTCTCCTGATCTCTCCTCATCTCTCTGCTGTGGTCTGGTCTCACCTCATCTCTCCTGGTCTGGTCTCATCTCTCTGCTGTGGTCTGGTCTCTCCTCATCTCTCCTGGTCTGGTCTCATCTCTCTGCTGTGGTCTGGTCTCTCCTCATCTCTCTGCTGTGGTCTGGTCTCTCCTCATCTCTCCTGGTCAGGTCTCTCCTCATCTCTCCTGGTCTGGTCTCATCTCTCTGCTGTGGTCTGGTCTCTCCTCATCTCCTGCTGTGGTCTGGCTCACCTCATCTCTTCTGGTCTGGTCTCATCTCTCTGCTGTGGTCTGGTCTCTCCTCATCTCTCCTGATCTCTCTGCTGTGGTCTGGTCTCTCCTCATCTCCTGCTGTGGTCTGGTCTCACCTAATCTCTCCTGGTCTGGTCTCATCTCTCTGCTGTGGTCTGGTCTCTCCTCATCTCTCCTGGTCTCTCCTCATCTCTCTGCTGTGGTCTGGTCTCTCCTCATCTCTCCTGGTCTGGTCTCACCTCATCTCTCCTGGTCTGGTCTCATCTCTCTGCTGTGGTCTGGTCTCTCCTCATCTCTCCTGGTCTGGTCTCATCTCTCTGCTGTGGTCTGGTCTCTCCTCATCTCCTGCTGTGGTCTGATCTCTCCTCATCTCTCTGCTGTGGTCTGATCTCTCCTCATCTCTCCTGGTCTGGTCTCATCTCTCTGCTGTGGTCTGATCTCTCCTCATCCCTCTGCTGTGGTCTGGTCTCTCCTCATCTCCTACTGTGGTCTGGTCTCTCCTCATCTGTCTGCTGTGGTCTGATCTCTCCTCATCTCTATGCTGTGGTCTGGTCTCTCCTCATCTCTCCTGGTCTGGTCTCTCCTCATCCCTCTGCTGTGGTCTGGTCTCGCCTCATCTCTCCTGGTCTGGTCTCTCCTCATCCCTCTGCTGTGGTCTGATCTCTCCTCATCCCTCTGCTGTGGTCTGGTCTCTCCTCATCTCTCCTGGTCTGGTCTCTCCTCATCCCTCTGCTGTGGTCTGGTCTCTCCTCATCTCTCCTGGTCTGGTCTCTCCTCATCCCTCTGCTGTGGTCTGGTCTCTCCTCATCTCTCCTGGTCTGGTCTCTCCTCATCTCTCCTGGTCTGGTCTCATCTCTCTGCTGTGGTCTGGTCTCTCCTCATCTCTCCTGGTCTGGTCTCATCTCTCTGCTGTGGTCTGATCTCTCCTCATCCCTCTGCTGTGGTCTGGTCTCTCCTCATCTCCTACTGTGGTCTGGTCTCTCCTCATCTGTCTGCTGTGGTCTGATCTCTCCTCATCTCTATGCTGTGGTCTGGTCTCTCCTCATCTCTCCTGGTCTGGTCTCTCCTCATCCCTCTGCTGTGGTCTGGTCTCGCCTCATCTCTCCTGGTCTGGTCTCTCCTCATCCCTCTGCTGTGGTCTGATCTCTCCTCATCCCTCTGCTGTGGTCTGGTCTCTCCTCATCTCTCCTGGTCTGGTCTCTCCTCATCCCTCTGCTGTGGTCTGGTCTCTCCTCATCTCTCCTGGTCTGGTCTCTCCTCATCCCTCTGCTGTGGTCTGGTCTCTCCTCATCTCTCCTGGTCTGGTCTCTCCTCATCTCTCCTGGTCTGGTCTCTCCTCATCCCTCTGCTGTGGTCTGATCTCTCCTCATCCCTCTGCTGTGGTCTGGTCTCTCCTCATCTCTCCTGGTCTGGTCTCTCCTCATCCCTCTGCTGTGGTCTGGTCTCTCCTCATCTCCTGCTGTGGTCTGGTCTCTCATCTCCTGCTGTGGTCTGGTCTCTCCTCATCTCTCCTGGTCTGGTCTCTCCTCATCTCTCTGCTGTGGGCTGGTCTCTCCTCATCTCCTGCTGTGGTCTGGTCTCACCTCATCTCTCCTGGTCTGGTCTCTCCTCATCCCTCTGCTGTGGTCTGGTCTCTCCTCATCTCCTGCTGTGGTCTGGTCTCTCCTCATCTCTCCTCATCTCTTTCTGTCTTACATGATCACTGCCAGGGCACTACGACTGTGACCTTTGACCTCTTACTGTTGGTTGTAGGGATGCAGGAAGTAAAGCTCCGTGTCAGCTGTATGGGTCAAACGTAGAAAGGAAGTACATTGTGTGTGTGTGTGTGTACACGTGTTACTGTGAGAGTGTGTGCATCTGAGAATAAGTCTGGGTGCTTGTGGGAGTGTGACTGTCGTGTGTGTGGGTGTGTGTGTGAAAAAAAAAGAGTGTGAGACATTTACAGTGTGTATGTGCATCTCCTGTTTCTGCGTGTGTGTTGGTGACAGCGAAACAGTGTGAGAGGTGCGAGACAGACTGTGCACGTGTGTGTGCACGTGTGTGTTTGCGGGTGGCTGATTGCTTCATCATTTTAACCACAGACGACGGTCCATCGCTGTGGGAGGGGCTTAAGGAAGAGGCCGTGTGATTGGATGACCTATCGTTCCAGTTGGCACCGTCTCAACACGACGGAGATAAAAACAACAGAGCTGAGCCAAGGAGGAGCACATCGCTATGACAACAGTAGAGCTGTTAACTCTTTCAGTCTGTCTGTCTATCTTATCTGTCTGTCTGTCTGTCTGTCTGTCATCTATCTATCTACTGTATCTGTCTGTCTGTCTGTCTGTCTGTCTGTCTGTCTGTGTAACAGTCTGTCTTCAGGGTTATTGACGGAGTACGGTGGCTCAGCAGGATCATCTTAACCTCCCGCTGGTGAGTCAACACACGAGAGTCCAGTGAGTTTTTGTTAGACTGGCTTAATCAAAGACACCAACAACATCATCCGCGTGTCCCCGGTAGATCATTTGCTCCGGCGTTCCATGCCAACAGTTTAGTATACGCTATGTTGAGTGATAGTAGGCACTTCAACACACTGTTGAAATGTCAATATTTCATGCAAAGTGCCAAAGCGTGTTGTGGTTGAAGGAACCCCCCCCCCCCCCCCCCCCAGATGCTCCTACTCTGGTATACCATCAATCTGTCATGTTCATTTTGTTCCAGGAGTTATTTTGTGATGCAATTTTTTTGAATCCACCTTCCCTCAACCTGCCTCATCTTCTTCTACTTCATTTAGTGATTTCCTACATTTCCCAGAATGCCTTTTGGCAACCACCAGAGAACATGTCTGAACTAGTTGCATTCAGCGGATGGAGAGAGCGAGGGTTTTACTAGTTTAGATAACGAGTTGTGTCCTTTACGGAAAATACATCAAGCAATAAAATTGACCCATGAATGCAACGTACATCTTTTTTCGTAGTGTTGAGGTGTTTTAGTGTTTTAGTGTTTTAGTGTTTTAGTGGTTGATTTTTGCTTCCTTCGAAGCCTTTGGATCAAATCCTGCCCGGCTCTGCGGTGCCGTCACACCTTTCTAAATGTCTGAAAGTCAACTGCTCATTCTCGACACTTCTGAGATAAGAGTCTTGGCGTGCTGATGAGATGCCAAAGTGCTGATTGGGTGTTGGATGGAGTCCATAACCTGGCTGTGGCGTTCAGGGACCCACGCCGGGCAGAAAGGAAGGTTTCAAAGCATGCTTTCTTCTTCCTCCCACAGCTTGACCTCTGCTTTTAGTAATAGCAGAAGGAGGCGTATCAAAGCCAACAAACTCTTAAACAGTCACTTGAAAGGTATCAGTCAAACAAGCGTCCATTGTGACATCACCAACACGAACACGTCAACATCCTGTCAGAGTTACCACAACAATCCTGGGGATTGTTACATAAAATCCATTAGACAGAGATCAAAGGTACTTCATATCTTTGTAAGAAATCTTGACAAACTATGTATTTTCTATATATTGGTATAACTACAATATTCTTATAGTGACCTTATTGTACTTCATTGTATTTATTGCCTTTAGTATCACCATAATATTCCTGTGGTGCTCAATAGTGAGTTTATAGTGATGTCATCATATTTACCATGGTACCACTATAATATTCCTATATTACTATAGTGACTTATGGTGTTTAATAGTGAATTTATCGTGACCTTGTAGTACTTTATGGTTTATGTTATCACCTTCCTCTCAGCAAGTTCTATCACACGACCGTCAATAAAACGTTGAGGAAACTTAAAATCAGAACTTCCTGTTGTTTAGTTTTACGTTTGATGAGGATTGAAACCATTTTGTGAAATTAATTTTTCAGGTGGGTTCTTGAAATTCGCCTGTAGGCACTTTGAAATGTAGGGACTCCTGTAAGAGGATGTGATTTGGGGCGTGTGACGTTCTTCCTGAAGAGCGTTCAGGTCACGACCGAAGACGAGGTGTTGAAAGCTCCTGTATTGAAAAGTGATGAAGAGTGCACTTGGTTTGCTGACAGATGAAGGTCGGTCCGTCGGAGACTGTTTCATTAATAATGACTCGTGTTTTTCCCCGGGCGTCACGACCAGCAGTCCTGTGGAAATTGCTCCACTTCATTTCCCATGAGGCTTTGCTGCGGTTGCCGCTGCTCGGGGGGAAAAGCGCATTAGTGTTGGTACCAGTTTGTGCTCTCCACACACACACACACACACACACACACACACACACACACACACACACACACACACACACACACACACACACACACACACACACACACACACACACACACACACACACACACACACACACACACACACACACACACATATTTTAACCAGGTTATTTATCCAGGTAAAGTCAACTTTTTCAGCACCGCATTCATAAAGTTTCACACATTCATACTGGGAGCAGACCAGTACAACCACAGTCTTCTACTGGGAGCTGACCAGTACAACCACAGTCTTCTACTGGGAGCTGACCAGTACAACCACAGTCTTCTACTGGGAGCTGACCAGTACAACAACAGTCTTCTACTGGGAGCTGACCAGTACAACCACAGTCTTCTACTGGGAGCTGACCAGTACAACAACAGTCTTCTACTGGGAGCTGACCAGTACAACCACAGTCTTCTACTGGGAGCTGACCAGTACAACAACAGTCTTCTACTGGGAGCTGCCCAGTACAACCTTCTACCTTCTTCTACTGGTTCCACTGGGCAGCTCTACTGGAACAGCTGGGGCCTGAACCCCTGAACCCCCTTTCCCTTTAAGATTTATATTCTCATTTCTTTGTTTATCTGTAATTATAAAAGTGAATATTGAAGCTGAACGGTTTGTTTCTTGTCTTGTTTCTGTTTGTTACATTTATTTGTATTTTTTATGTTGGTATCAAAGAAATGTGTTGTTAAATGTGAAAGTGCTGCAGGTTGAGTCACTGCTGTGTTGTATCAAGTACTTCTACTGACTGGTCCTTTACAACAGAGACGTTTTGGGACTCGGGAAAGTGTCGAGTCACGGTGTCTCGAGTGTGTGACTCAGGGAACCACAGAACCACAGAAACACTCGCTGTGTGACGACGCTGACCTGGAAGAAAGCGTGGGACTCGACCCAGAGGAAGACGTGTGACGCCGAGAGTGTGTGTGTGTGTGTGTGTGTGTGTGTGTGAGTGAAACAAGGAGAGAAAGTGAGTAGTTGTGTGTGGGTTCAACGTGTCGTCACAGCTCTGTGTTGGCATCAGTGTGTGTGTGTGTGTGTGTGTGTAAGAGAGAGAGAATATGTCTTTGTGTGTTTTTGTCTTTGTGTAACTTGACATCAGCGTGACACACCAAATGTGTGTGTGTGAGAAACGAGAGTGAAGTGTGTGTGCTTGTGTGTGTGGGCGAATATGTGTGTGTGTGTGTGTGTGTGTGAAAGAGTGTGACTGACACATGCTGCATGACGTCTAATCCAGCAACGATCAGTGACACAGCAACCCCCCTCCCACCCCCCTCAACACACACACACACACACACACACACACACACACACAATGCAGGTCATTGTACTGGGACACACACTCTCTCTCTCTCTCAGGTGATCAGGTGGAAACTTGATTCATTATTGATTTCAATATTAAATCACTTCAGTCATGAAGGCAGAAGGAGGTGAAACTCAGCAGCAGGAAGGTGGACTCATATTCTGTCACCATGCAAAGTACTGGAATAATACTAATACTACTATCATAATAATAATAATAATAATAATATTAATAATAATACTAATACTAATATAATACTAATAATTATAATAATAATAATAATACTAATAAAATAATAATATAATAATAATAACAATAATAAAATAATAATAATAATAATAATAATAATAAAATAATAATAATAATAATAATAATACGGAAAGTAAGAAATCTTAAAACCTTGTGAACTTAACTTTGAGTTATTTGAGTTATAAGTAAGCAGTTATTTATTTTCAGCATTTTCTTCTTCAGCGATTGATTTTTGTAAGAAGATTGCAAAATAATCAAGGACTTATTTCACTTTTGATTGACATTTGATTTAGTTTGACCAAGAAGCGTCTGAATCCCCCAACAGGAGTATTGATCAATAACCCTGTCAACCCCCCGCAGATATTGTAGGATCATTCTGTGTTATGGGGCAGGAGAAATCTAACTGATGACCCTTTTAAGATCAATTCACCTCAGATGAGTTGAATTAAGCTCCGGGGGAAATCAGTTCAGTTCAGTTCATCAATGTGGTGAAACGTCTGTATGCTGCCAAAGCCTCGAAACACAAGCAACTAATGGGAACAGTAACTGTGTGTGAGTGTCTACATTTATTCATTTCATTGAAATCCCTCTTGAGTGTGCGTTGCCGTGGTAACGCAGGCGAAGATGGAAGGAGGAGAGGATGAGGGAGCGACGGAGCCTCATCCTGAGTGAGAACAGACCAGACCTTTGTACTGAACTTTAAAGACTCGGTCCGGTCTGACCGACTGACGTCTGTCTGGTAAACGTCTGTTAACTGAAGAGAGAGACAGAAATAAGAGAGAGAACCAGAGGGGATGTAAGAGAGAGAGAGAGAGAGAGAGAGAAGAGAGAGAGAGAGAGAGTGAGAGAGAGAGAGGGGGGGGGGTGTAAGAGAGAGTCAGAGGGGATGGATTTACACTGAAATATTGATCAAATCAATTTTTTGAGCATTTGTTTCATAGTAATCTTTTTTTGTTTGTTAATTTGACACAAAGCCCATTGAGCTGAGACTGAATTAAAATGAGTTTTATTGTACCGAGTCGAATTGAGTTCAGGCCAAAGAAAGGTGTGAAGAAGAAACAAACATGGTGGGTAGAACAGAGAGAAAGAGTGATAGGATGAGAGAAAAGAGAGAGAGGCAGAGAAATGTGAAATGACCAATTTAGGATAGAGAGAGAGAGAGAGAGAGAGAGCGAGAGAGAGCGAGAGAGAGAGAGAGAGAGAGACAGAGAGAGAGAGAGAGAGAGAGAGAGAGAGACATCCCTGTCCATGAGAGCAACAGGATCATGGACAAAGTGGAAGAGGAAGGACGAACTCTTCAGATGTCAGTAAGATTGTCAATTTTTTTCTTCGTCTCTCCTTCAGGGGTTTAGTGGTTTAGTGATTTTGTGATTTAGTGATTTGTACATTTCACAGAAAGACTTTCAACAACCACCAGAGAAAGTTAAAAACCTGTAACTCAATCCATGTCCATGACCGTCAGGAGACTAAAACATGACTGAAGTGGAGTTAATATTGAATTCAACCAGGAATCAACCAGGAATCAATCAGGAATCAACCAGGAATCAACCAGGAATCAACCAGGAATCAACAGGAATCAATCAGGAATCCAATCAGGAATCAATCAGGAATCACAGCGTTCACCTGATTCTCCTGGTTCATGGAAGCAGCAGGTCGACCTGTTTTATCCTCCAGTACGAGATAAAAGCTGTCTGAGTGTCTTCATCTGTCTGAGTGTCAGACAGCCTCCAATTTGGTGCACGCACACACACACGCACACACACACACAGTCTCTCTCTCACACACACTCTGACACACACACACACACACACCATAGTTCTAGTGTTTATTACCTGGTTTCTGTCTCAGTTCTAGTGAAGCATCATCAAACCTTCTCTTCCTCTCACCAAAATGTTCTGTGTTGTTTTTCTCATCACCCTCATCAAGTCTGACCAGAAAAGACCTGTGGATGTGATGTGAGCAGCAGCAACAGGTCACACTGGTGATGGCATCAAACTATTTATTTAAAGAGGCCGTTTCCTCGGTGTAAGGCTCTCAGGCTTACAGAATGTTCTAGCAGGTCTACGGACAGAAAACAATATGAAAGCAGTTAAACAACTTAATATCCAGACAGCCCCGAACCCTCGACCCGAATAAAGAGCATCAACGAGCAGACACATGAAGAGAAACAAAACAGCATTTCACACAAAAGCAAACTCAGTAGAAAATGACGAGGACGCTGTGATCCACTCCTGTACATTGATGAAACTCTCATTCACTGCTACTGTGACCAAACCCGTCCCACTTGCTGCTGAGGTAAAAAATAAAAGTGTGTTTTGGTGATGTTACGATCGATGCCAACTATCCTGTCAGTCACAGGCGTTATTTTCTCCTGGATTCAAGGTGATATTTCACTTTGGTAGAACATTTTCAGAAACCTCGATAGGAACCTTAAAGGGCAATTTAAGACCCCCCCCCCCTCTAGACCACCTTTCATAGACCACCTTTGTCACATTTCCAACAACTCTGAACTCTGACAAAGGTGGTCTATGAAAGCAAGAGGGTTGACTTGTTGCAAGAAGATGTTGAGGAAGACTTTGCGCAGCTTTCATAGAATACCTTTGTCAGGTTTCTACCGTCCTCTTCCTGCAACAAGTGAACCCTCTAGACTACCTTTGTCCACCGTTCATTTCAGAGCGGGACTTCTCCTTGAGCTGGACTTTAGTTTTCTGGTTAAAAAAGGTCTATTTCTGTAGTGATCCTTTCAGTAATGTTGTCAGACACACGAATAACAATCTGATCCTGTCAGTGGCAAAATCAAGCACTTTTAGTGGACGTACTTTGACCTCTATGCCCCTACAGATTACATTGCAGCCATTGAGCCCGTTTCGCGACTGCCGGCTGAGCCAATCTACCGGAGCAACTCCGAAACTTTTGGGATCTACTTTGCGGTACGATAGGCGATTTTGTGGATATAGAGGCCAGGGTGAAAAATCCCGGAATTGCCCTTTAATCAACCATAATCTTCTCTAGTCAAGCGCCACAGTTTTGTTGTTTTATTTTGAAATCCCACCTGTAACACATCTAGAAATGAAGAAAATGAAATCCAAAACTCTGCATGGTCGTCGCTAGCTCAGTTGCTCAGTAGCTTCAGTCCAGAGGGTAGAGCGTGGTACTACTAACATTAAGAGGGTTAGGGGCTCTATTCCCTGTGTAGCTCAATGGGTAGAGCAAGGCACTAACACTGCCTGGGTTGAGGGTTTGAGTCCCGCTGGAGCCGCCCAGGCTGTACGCATTCATTGTGCTGGAAGGAGCTTTGGATCAACCATAGGTCCAAAACTCACACATTTATACAACACAGACCCAGGTCATGTTTTTAAATCTTCTGTCTAAGTAATTTCTGTTCCAAGTCATTTTTCTATCATTTCTGTTTCTTATTTCCAAGTAATTTCTGCAATAAAAAACAAATTGTGAAAAAGCTGCGGAGAGGAAGTCCTGACTTCTGGACATGAAGCGAATGGAGTGTCGAAGCGTGACTGCTCCAGAGCGCTAATGCTAACATGCTAATGTGTACTTGTTATTTTAACAATGCCCAAAACTTGAACCAAATAGTTTTAGCTGTCCAAACCGCTAACTTTAAGCATGTTGTCTGTTGGACGTCTTTGTTCTCTGTGGGCTTCAATTAAAGACGTAACGTTTACAGACGTAGCGTTAGCCTAGCAGGCCTCGCTAAGCGTGTGTTAGCAGTAACGTCGGCTGTTTAAGTTACTGATCATCTCAGGGTCTGATGACAGAATCAGTTGTAGTTTTGAAATATTGAACATTTTTCAGTCAAGAAATCCTTTAGATGTTGAACCAAAGTGAATTATCGCTTTGAGACGAGCTGCACCATCAGGTCGCCCAGATGCTTCGTTCAGGACGGCGGCAGATTCACTGAGCAGCGAAATAGTGGTTATGGTAACATACATGCACTGTACACACACACACACACACACACACACACACACACACACACACACACACACACACACACACACTCAGTGCATTGCAAGAGCAAAGTATTGATAAATCTCTTCTCACAGTGTTTTACAAGCTCGGCTCAGCAAACGAAATACATTAACACGCAAGTACACACATACACACACACACACACACACACACACACACACACACACACACACACTCTCTATCACAGCGGCTGCCGTTAATTTGAAACCTGTAAAAAACATTATTGCTAAAAATAACCCACAAGAAAACAATAAAATAGCATTTTGTTTACACTGTACAGGACGGGAGGCCGACTGGAATGTACGTGAGTTCATCAGGACGGTGAAACACGCCGGTCACCTCCCAACCAAACCGACCCAGAATCTGATCCATCACGGCTGAACGGATTCAGACCATCAGTTTGAAGTCAGTGGACAAAAACAGTATCGGCGCATGGAGACGAGGCGTAGCGGAGTCCAGTCCTGAAACTCCCCTTTGACCTCTCAGTCTGTTTGAAATCACTGCAGAGAGTTCAGAGTTCAGGCGTTGGGAGGGGGGAGGGGGGAGGGGGCGGGGAGGCGGGGGAGGCGGGGGGAGTCGAGCCCAGAGTTTTACAGTGTCACAGAGCGTTTAGTCTTTCAGGGCGGAGACTCCCTCAGTCTTCTTGTCCTCGTATCGGACTCCAGTTCAGCGACGGGGAAACACACAGATGTACAAGCACAACAGGAGCGCCTGAAAGCACCAAAGGCACCTTGAATGGGAAGGACTCGTTTTACATCAGTTCACATTTCCTGTGGATGAGAAACTAAACGGTCTGGTCAGAAGTGCTTCGCTAAAAACCTGAGTCAAGAGCTTTACTGCACACAGATTCATTTTAGAGGACCAAACTGGACACTTTGCATCATGGGAAAGTTAAAGGGGAAGGCCACTCGTTTTAAGAATTCACTGTTGTTAGTCCTAAGATCTGAGATGGTTCAATCAGTCTAATTCTTCTACATCAAGTCATGTCTGGTTGCTATTTGTCGTCACATATACTGATGATATTGATCGTGTTGTCCCAGACCACAGAAGTAACATGAAGGTAATTCTTAAACTCAGTGGGATTCCATTTTAATCAATTGTTTCAGTCTTGAGCCTCCGTCTGAGGCAGGGACTCGACCCCACGAGGCCACGGTTACACTTGTTGTTTCAATGCAAGAGGATGCGTGACAGGAACGCAAAAAATATTGGATTTTGCATCTTTAAACCCGATATGGACCGGGCTGGAATGGAGTCCTGCATCGTCTGGATCCAACCATCATGAGCTTATCAAGTGAAGAGATTGAAAACGAAACAGCAGCAGATTGAAATAAATGCTGTGGAAGCTCTGAGAGGCAAGAGGAAGAAACTCAAGTCAACATGGTGACATAAAACTATCAGACAGAACTTAGAAAGTGGATCCGGTGAGGCCGTGATCAGATACATGGTTTTCCTCCTCTTGCTTCTCAGGGTTTCCGTGATCGTGAACATCAGCTGACGAAGCGTCGTGGACTTCTTCACGGTCGGATCTCAAAACGTCTCTGAGCTGACGAGGTGACTGAAGCCGCTGAGCTGATTGTCTCTAGAAATCCGTACAAAAAACGTTAAAAAATAATATCGATATAAAAAATATCTATGGATGTTTACAACTTCATGGACTGCCTGGCGTCCCCGTGAGCTTCTACCAGCTTCACTTTGAAGAAGAAGAAGAGACGAAACTGAGAGGAGAGCAGGATGGAGGGATGGAGGTCTGAAGTCAACGAGTCACTGGTTTGATGCCCTGGACCAACTGGGGAGATCTGGAGCAACCCTTGAGCAAGGCACTTATCCCCCAGATTGTTCCAGTGGAGCTGCTCCGTGTCCAGCAGCAGCAGACTGGTCGTACTGGGCAGCTCCCAGTGTGAATGCATGTAACCGGATGAGTGTGAAAGCATTCTGCCAACCCTTCCTCCCGGATAAATAAAGTTAAAAACCAAAAGGGGGGCAGTCGTCCGTCTGAGCCCGTCTCCTGGTTCTGGACCGGTCCTGGTTCTGGACCGGCAGAGTCGCTTCACACGGTTTAAATAACATGAAACAATATGGCTATGCTGAAAATATACATTCCAACATTCAGATAAACTATCTTAAAAATACAAATGTGCAAAAGTTGTAAACAAATGAGATCGTGTGTGTGTGTGTGTGTGTGTGTGTGAGTGTGTGTGTCACAGCCTGGTCGGCTCCTCGTCACTATCGCTGCAGTTACCACAGCAGTCCTGCAGAGGGAAGCAGAGAGCAGCCATGTTACATGAGTGGACGAGTTTCATTCCTAAACATGAGATCAGAAATGTGACGCCAAAATGATGCTGGGATGAAACTGAACCTCTTAATGAACCGGGTGGACAGTGTTGGTCAGGGTGTTGGTGAGGGTGTTGGTGAGGGTGTCGGTGAGGGTTTGGTCAGGGTGTCGGTCAGGGTGTCGGTCAGGGTGTCGGTCAGGGTGTCGGTCAGGGTTTTAGTGAGGGTGTTGGTGAGGGTGTTGGTGAGGGTGTTGGTCAGGGTGTTGCTGAGGGTGTCGGTGAGGGTGTCGGTCAGGGTGTCGGTGAGGGTGTGGGTGTGGGTGACGGTGAGGGTTTGGTCAGGGTGTCGGTCAGGGTGTCGGTCAGGGTGTGGGTGAGGGTGTGGGTCAGGGTGTAGGTCAGGGTGTCGGTCAGGGTGTCGGTCAGGGTGTGGGTCAGGGTGTGGGTCAGGGTGTCGACGAGGGTGTCGACGAGGGTGTCGGTCAGGGTCTTGGTCAGGGTGTTGGTGAGGGTGTCGGTCAGGGTGTCGGTCAGGGTCTTGGTCAGGGTGTCCGTGAGGGTGTCGGTCAGGGTGTCGGTCAGGGTCTTGGTCAGGGTGTCCGTGAGGGTGTCGGTCAGGGGTGTCGTTGAGGGTGTTGGTCAGGGTGTCGGTCAGGTGGTCAGGGTGTTGGTGAGGGTGTCGGTCAGGGTGTCGGTCAGGGTGTTGGTGTTGGTCAGGGTGTTGGTGTCGGTCAGGGTGTTGGTCAGGGTGTCGGTCAGGGTGTTGGTCAGGGTGTTGGTGTTGGTCAGGGTGTCGGTCAGGGTGTTGGTCAGGGTGTTGGTGTTGGTCAGGGTGTCGGTCAGGGTGTTGGTCAGGGTGTTGGTGTTGGTCAGGGTGTCGGTCAGGGTGTTGGTGTTGGTCAGGGTGTCGGTCAGGGTGTCGGTCAGGGTGTTGGTCAGGGTGTTGGTGAGGGTGTTGGTGAGGGTGTCGGTCAGGGTTTTGGTGAGGGTGTTGGTCA
>JAXDDW010000054.1:1535000-1545000 GCA_034670385.1 Hoplostethus mediterraneus
GTTCTCCACACTTTCCCCCATCGCCTCCCGACCTGTAGACGATCCTCTCTCGGTGCAGGTCCTCCAGGCCACAGCAGATCTCTGCGGCGTAGAAGACGGCTCTCTTCTCGTCGAAGCCGGCCTCGCCCATGTGGTAGATGTGAAACTTCAGGTCCCCGCCGTTCATCAGGGTCAACACCAGGCACAGGGCGTCCTTCGTCTCATAGGCGTACGCTAAACTTACCTGGAAATACAGCAGCATGCAGCGGTACAGAGGGTTAGGGCTAACGCTAGCCTTCTCTCCAATACAACAACATGCAGATATAAAGAGATTTATATCCCATTTACTACGGTCTACATCTAGTTGATTTCCCCCATTTTTTTATTGTTTGCTCGTTCCTCGTTGTTTTAAAAATACAAACTTTGCGGTGATGAGCCTAGCTTGAAACGAACTGCTGTGCCGGCTAATAAAGACGCCACAAATAAGAAGACATGGATGTGACAAAGTTCGTAATGCGACGTGGTTTTGAGGGATTATATCCTGGCGGAGACTTCCATTTTTTCCTGTGGGTGTCAGGTGATTGACAGGAAGAGTAACGTAATGCTTCACTGTTTCCCTCAAGATCCAGAAAACCTTCTACTCTGGGGCCATAGAGAGCATCCTTGAAGCCTTGCAGAGGGTGGTCAGCCTAGTGGACCACCGGGGCAACAACCCCCACCCTGCAGGACATCTCCACCAGGCGGTGCAGGACCAGGGCCATTAAGGACACCACCCATCCCAACAATGGACTGTTCAGACTGCTGCAGTCACATGGCCAAGACAGAGCAGCTCAGGAGGAGCTTCTACCCTCAGGCCAGTAAACACACACAACCAACCAGTAACCACTGCTGCCATTGCTCTTTGCACATTCACATGGCACATGTACATACTGACTTTCACATTGTTGTCATATTTATCAATCAATTTGAAAACCATGATGACCCACCTCCTTCTCCTCTAACATGCCTGCCTCATCTACTTCTACTTCAGTTAGTGATTTCAGATATTTCCCAGAATGCCTTGCGTCAGTGCACAAAAGAAAGGTCTAGCAAGAAGCCCTTGCTCTTTGATTCTGATTGGCTGACACCAAAACTATGTTTACCGTTGATGTTATAGATCAATGAAACATTGTCTGCTGTTGTATTCTCCATTGTAGCTGCTGGAAACATCCCAACATGATGTCACATTGTCTTCGCTTGGCCAGTTATCCACGGAAATGAGAAAAAAACACCAAGTGTTCAGTGTTTTACAGAGGATTTTTCCTTTAAATATGAAGATGACGATGCCATTGCTTATATGTCCCCACAACGTGATGCTATGTTCAGCTGAACGACGTGGTCCTCTTGTGTATGTTGACCCATGACAGTTAAAGCCATGAGAAAACCCGAGGGACGGTGTGTGGGAAATGGGAACGTTTCCTAAATCCACTGTTACCCTGGGAGCCCGGGCGACTGACTGATAGGTGTCCAAATCAAATAAGCTGAACGGTCTGGCAAGGACTCAAACCAAACGAGAGGCTGACCCTGATGTTTTCTTTTAATTACTGCAGTTGCTAATGTTGCAGCCATCAGCAGCCAGTCCAGGTCAGACTGAGGTATACAGACAGCTGACTAAGAAATATATCAAGGCTTCATTCCAATAATACTATATATATAGACACATCCCTGTTGGAATACAAAAATGTGACCTCATGTTCATTGTGTTCAAAAGAACCACGTTTACATCCTCTAGTGTCACTATTTTATAAGTGTCAAGCTCAAGACAGCCAGCAGTCGCTTATATTCAGTTTGGAGTTGTTGTTTCAAAACAGAAACCATTTGTCGTTGGTGAAAATCTCATTTTGGAACAGAACTCCTCATATCTGAAAGCAGAGGCGTTCCTTGTTTAAAAACCTGCTCTGGTTATCCTTCATGTTTCAGGGTTTCTCCTCTTCTTACAGGCTATGAGTTTGAATCATTGAATGCCCTGCCTGGTCAAACAAACAAACAGAAGTGTATAGTTGAGGTCAACGGGGGTTCAGCTGGTACGTCCTGTCCAAATTCTCTGCAGGACCAGATGATTGGTGCGGTATTGTTACGGTACTGAGTTTGAAAATTCTTTGGGAGACAATTTTTCTCCAATATCAGTTCATTGAAAACGATGATGCTATGAAGTTGCACCAGTTTGATTTAGTAAAGACTAAAACACATAGCTTGGTTGAAACTGTTAAATAAACACATTCACACATTCTCACTGCATCTGTACTGAACAGATTCAGGGCGACTTGATGCTTACGACAAATCTGCTGTTGACTTTCTCCAGGATCTGTTTCTCGTTGAGGGCCATGGACTCCCCTTTCCTCTTCTTGATCCTCTTCTTCTCCAGCTTCTTGCAGGCGTACATCTTCCCCGTGGCTCGTACCTGGCAGGCACACACCTGCATGACGGAGGAGGAAACGGGAGCTTAAGGCATTTCCTGATTTCCTACATTTCCCAGAATGACCCGAACCGCGACGTGTCTTGTGGCTGCATTGTCAGGTAAGTTGTCAATCGAAGACACGACACTTTAATATATTGAATTCAGGGGTAGCAGGGCGGCACAGTGAGAAGGGAACTGTACAAGAATCCATCCTACTGAAGTGTCCTTGAGCAAGGCACTGGATCTCTACCAGCTCCACTACTACTGTCCAGCTAACCCGTACAGCAGTAGCTGACCCTGACCGCCCTGTGAAGAGAGAGAACTTCCCCAGGGAGATCAATGAAGTATTATTGTTGTTGGTGTTGTTTGAAATACTTTCCTGGGATAGTCTAAACTCTCTGGTACCCATCTGACTCTCTGCTTACCAAAATAAACCTTGGAAACCAGAGACTCACAAAAGAGTTTTAAATGGAGGTTAATAGAGATGAGATGATGATGGCAGTCAACTGGAGTCACTAGAGGATGAATGACCTGCTGTAATAATGGAAAATGTAATAATACAAATTAAATTAAGGGGCATGATTTATGAAACTACCTGAAACTGCCCAACCTGAAGATGCACATGAGCTCATAAAATGCAATTTGGTGGACATTTTTATCCAAAGCACCTTAGAGTAGCATGAGCGTCTTCAGCATCTTCAGTAAGGGTGAATCCTGGTTTTAGCTTCTGGAGCACAGTAGGGGTTACTTTGGTGTCTTTATTATGAAATCAAACAGAAAAGGTTTGAGAGCAAAACTTTCTGCACTGCAATCAATTTTTTTTTTATTGCAAGTAAAATAAATTTGTGATTAAAAATGTATTAATGCGAATCAAAAACTTTTGCTTGCGAATCCAAAAGTTTTATGTGCCCCTTTTATGTTCCCTTTAACATGTCATGCCATTAGCTGCCATTAGCTGCCATTAGCTGCCACTCCCACCCACGGTACCATGAGGGATACACAGTACCATGTTATGTATGTAGAATGTAGATAAATGCTTCACCTTCTCCCAACTAAATCAAATCCCCATCTCCCTTCATCCTTCATAATAATAATTTTTCCTTTATTTATCACATCAGGATAGTTTTAAAATACAGAATATGTACAGATATCCAATATGTAGTGCTGCGTGAGGGGCTTATCGAGCGGCTCCCTCTTTGTTCCAACAGTCGGTCTTCAAAAGGCCATACTGGCGACACCACTGGTCCGATTTTGACCAATTTTGGTGGGATGATGCATTTTTGGCCCCGATTGGCCCCTCGTCTTTCATGGGGGACGACATGTCTACTTGCTTCAACCAAATACCTAAAATGTAGAAGTAACAAACTGATGGTACTCACCTCGCCAAAACCTCCCTTCCCTAAAACTCTGTACTGTCGGAAAGTGTTTTTCGTCACCGGTTGCCTGAGAGACACAGAGAGAGAAACGTTAACATACATGTAACACAAACATTTAAAAGGTCCAATAAAAACACAACACAATCACATGACCGAAACATAAAACACCACAACACATGATGAGGCCAGACAGGGAGTCGACAGCTCAACATAGTGTCTGTCTGACGCGATGTAGCCACAGATGTTGAGTTGAACTAGTCCTACAACACCTCCAGATGAATCACCAGTGAGACTAAACTGACATCCAGTCCACAACAACCCGCCACGCTAAACAACAACAACCATCCTGCTGGTTCAACAGTTCAGAAACCAAACGGTGTACTTTTATTTATACCACGATGACGATGTGTCAAAACCTTCCAGGCTTGTATACTGTATACTGCTGTATCATTACATCCCCCTCACAATAACAAACAAGCTCTTAGCCAGACTGAGAAACCCAAAGACAACATCATCATTATGGTCCTGGATGCTGACGCAGGTACAAACCTCATCCTGTCTCCTGTCTGCTTCATCACACTTAAATAAACTGCCGTTCCAGACAAAACGCCAACCAGGATGTAAACTATCATCTTGGATTATTACAGTGCTGTGTTGTTAGTGTGTGTGTGGTCTGTTTGTGATGGGCATACACACCACAAAAGTACTAGTATGTTCAATTAAATACGGTGCATTACGGTTCAACACAATCAATGATCAGCTTTGGTGGTCCTGGGATGCCAGAACGTACCGTTGAATATCAGTAAAATAGACTTTTGTGTCTTTACGGCTTTGTTTTGTGTCTAAATGAGTTTGTGGAGTGGGTCGGAGTGGGCGTGGCTAAAGCGACCCACTTTTCTTTCTTTGTAACTGCATCTAAACCAATGGCAGCGCCGTCATGGACAGTCTGCAGGCGTGGTGCTGGTCCAGCGCTAGGTGTGGCTCCTGCTGTTTCTAGGACACACTAGAGCAGAGTTCCTCAAATCCGGGCCTCGGGGTCCAGAGTGCTGCTGGTTTTCTCTCCTACCAGGAAGTTAATTGCATTCACCTGGCATCCCAGGTCTTAATCAATCCCTGATTAGACAGCTAGAATGGAAACTACCTGGCAGAGTAGAAAACCAGCGGTACTCTGGACCCCGAGGCCCGGATTTGAGGACCACTGCACTAGAGGATCTCCTGGCAACCATTGGTGGCGCCATCTTGGAGGTCTACCGGAGAGTTGGAGGGTACAACAACCAGGCTAGGAAGAGAGAGAAACCTGAACCAGGTTGTTGTGGTGTGTCTGGAGATCCTCCAGTAACGGATCAGTAAAAGTGATCAGTGTGATCAGGTAGATTTGTCTCCAAATGTAGGTTACTGTGACTCAGTAAACTGTCTTGTCTTTAGCCCTAGTCTCTACTCCAAACACTGAGTGAGCTGGAGAGTCAGCTAGTTCACCTGAACTAACTGGTAGCTAGCTAACTAGTTACTGTTAACATGGGACGACTAGCCACTGCTAATGTCTCTTTCTGTCCCTCTGCTGCGTTCTGTCTCCTCCTTCTTGTTTCTCTATATAATTCAAGTCTATTTTTCTCTCTCTGGGTTTCGTTCTCTTTCTTTAGGTCTTGGTCTCTTACTCTTCTGTCCGTCCGTCTGTCCTTCTTGTGTTCTGGCTCTCCTAAATGTAAATAAACACAGAGGCCTGACCTTCTATATTTACAGAGCTAAATGGGGGGTCCCCGGGGAGGGATGAGCAGACCATGTGTGTTGTATCAGCTGAGCCAGAACTCCTAAATGACCCGTGAGGAACGGCCATGGGACATGACAACAGAACCCAAACATCCAGTACATCACCACCACCCAGGTTCTCAACGTGAGGTCTGGGAACCCTCGGGGGCCGCCGTGAGAGGGAAAGGGCCCAGATAAGCTTCCTTTAAATTCTGTTATTGATGTTATTATGATCCTGTGATGTTAAGAGAGAATTCATACCAACTATTTTGATCACAGATGTAATCCTCAGCTGACCGTTTTGCCGTTCTGTACTAAATGACATCGAACAACAAATCTCACTGACCTGGAGGTCAAACAGTTCCTAATGCAGAAGTATTTGACACAACAAATAGTTTTGGTAGTTTTAAAACGTGGATAGATCATTTTGTTGTAACCTGATAAAGAATTCCTACATATTTTTGCTCATCAAATTCCAAGACTTTTCCAAGACTTGTCCAAGACTTTTCCAAGACTTTTCCAAGACTTGTCCAAGACTTGTCCAAGACTTTTCCAAAACTTGTCCAAGACTTGTCCAAGACTTTTCCAAGACATATAGCTCAATTTCCAAGATCTATATTTGTCTATGTTGCAAATTCCTCAAAGGGAATTTTCTTTTTTTATCAACAACTACATGTTGTTGATAAACTTTTCCAGGTTTTCCATGACCTCAGGTAGCTAGTTGTCTCCCTGGCTTGATCCTGTGTTTTATTCTCATGTGTGTATAAAACCTCTCAGTCAGTCCAGGTCCACTAACCGCTGTGTGTGTTCCTTTCTGAGTTGTTACTGGGCTGGCCCTGGTAGCCGTTAGCCTAGCCACCCGACCCACAACCACAGTGAGGAAAACCCTCTCAGGTGTTATCGCTGCAACACAGAGCAGCAGTGTGAGAACGACCTCCAGGCTACCACACCGCCTGATTCACAGCATCCAATCTACTGGAACTGAGTGCATCTCTGTAGCGGTGCAATCTTCGTGATCGTTTCTTTGAAGGCAAAACGTTGAGTGAGAAAAAAAAAGACGTCATTCTGTTCACGGATTGCAACTGTAATGCAACCTTCCCAACCCCGGGGATATGAGAACACTTGGGAAAAGGAAGCATGAGGCAACTCGCCAAGCATGTTATTACTGGTGCTGCGGTGGAGTTTACCCAGGCTAATGCGTCCTCTAAGTGCGTCTAAGTGAGCTTTTAAGTGTGTGTGTGTGTGTGTGTGTGTGTGTGTGTGTGTGTGGGAGCGAGAGTACAAAGACATAATACAAAGACGGAGCTGGAGACAGGTTAATCAAACTTAATGACAGTCAGTACCTCTCCAGCCACTTCCATTGGAGGAACCTGTTGTAGTACATGCTGTCGAGGTAGTCTGCGAAGGGCGCCACGCTCAGGTAGTCGTGGATCAGTCTGCAGAACACACAACAACACAGTCAGTCCAGCAAACAGGCTGCAGGCCAGGCGACTGGTGGGAACCAAGAGGCAGCTTCACTTCTCTGGAACTTCAGTGTCATTCTTACACTTTATTACTCCTAGTATTACTTCTAGTATTACTAGTTTTCTGAGGCGTGTTTTGGTTTAGCAGCCAGCTATGTGAGCCCGTCACACTGCACTAAAGCAGCATTTCCCATCAACTGGGTAAAGGTGGAGCACCATGCCTAGACGAGTGCACACCAAGAGGAGGTTCATTTATTTTGGTTTCAGTGAGAAATGAGAAATCTATCCATCTATTTATTTATTCAGATTGTACCGTTGTTGTTTGGTACTTGAATGTATATACAGTACTGTGCAAAAGCCTCAGGCAGCCTAGATTTTTTTTAATATAAATTTGGTGATTCCTGGTGAGACTCTCAACTACATTAAATAGTTTTTTTTCTCATATCTTTTCTTTTTCTTTCTTGTTTTGAGGTGAGATCTTTGTTAGTTTTATATCGTACCTGCACAAATTGTTACACCGCGTCCTTACATACAGACAAACGTTTATTACACCTTGAGTTTATTCAAACTGAACACGCCTTTTTCAACACACTTTCCTCAATTGGGAAATATCGGAAGTTTATATGGAAAACATCCATCTAATCTAACGCTTCAGGCATGAGCACTGTTGGTGTTTGTGTGCTGTTGTTTCTGTCTGTTGCTAAATGAGTCAGATGAGTGTCACTCGTGGTGGGAAACTCAGCAAGTACATCCCAGCTACGTCCAACGAAATCATACAAACATTTATCACTTCACAGATAAATCACAAAAACATTTATTAGAAACAAACAGATCTTAAGAATCCAGAGGGATATAGACTGAAACTTTAAGGTGATATATCTGGCCCACAATAGCTACCAGAATGTAGCTGAGGTAGCTAGCTAGCTAGCTAGCTAACGTCCCTGCTAAATTCAAGCAGTTGATTTCTAGTTAATATTAGAACTGCAAGGTCTATCTGAAGTCCTGCTGAAGTAACCTTAGTTAAAAAGGTAGAGCTTCCCACTCAGAGTGTGAGGGAAATTAAAAATGGCCGCCGTGGGAACAAGGGATGGGTGTCTATGTGTTGATGTGTTGATGTGTACATTAAAGAGACAGAGAGACTGGCCAAGAAACAGAGAAAGGAGAGAGAAAACAATGCAGCAGTAGACATGTCGTCTCCCCTGAACGATGCGATCCCCTCTGGGCTAATCAGTTACAAACATGTGATCTGTGGCGCCCCCCTTGGGCCAATCAGAGGAATGCTGAGAATGCCAGGAATGCAGTGGTGAGATGCATCATTCCCCCAAAGCAGCGGTGTCTGAGACGTGTGACGGACGTGTAACACCACCCCCCCCCCCGCTGGTCTTACTTGGTACAGTCCTTGAAGAGCTCTTTGCAGGCCTCCTGCTGCAGCCTCTCGGCACACTGAGCCATCATGACCTCCTCCACCTCAGGAACATGGTCCTCCGACTACACAGGGAGAAATAGATCAGTACTGTGACACAAACTGGATGAACTGGGTTTGAGTGATCTTGGTGTTTCGGCTGGTGTGCTGCTCTACCACTACGTTGGTTCATGTAGGCGAGACGTGATGCTGCAGGAACGTTAGTGAGAGTGGTTTCTACCTGCTAGCTGCTAAGATGAAGAGTAACATGAACAGTGGTGGTAAGAGGTTACTGGGTGGGGGGGGGGGGGGGCATGTACCTTTGGGTTGAAGTACTTGTCCAGGAGCTCCTGGCCACACTCCTTCCTCTTCTCGTCTGGAGTCACCTCATACTCAGCCTGGAGGGGAAAACAGACGTCAGAATAAAGCCACTAAAGAGACAATCAACAATTAAGGGATCGATAAGATTGATTGTCTCAGTTGATTGATCAGACCGTCTCAATTGGCCCAGTGCCAAAAACAAGTCTCTGGTCTCACCACTTATAACCCAGTAACTCGATTACCTCCGTCTCTCTGCTCTGCCTTTGGCCTTGTACCTTGTATTTCTGGTGTATTTTTATTATTCCCACGGTAACATCGACATATTGTCTGCAGATTTCACCCAGGATATTTTATTTTATTAAGATTATTTTTTTTTGTCCTTTTTGCCTTCATTCGATAGCTAGCAGTATAGGGAGACAGTACAGGTCATAGGTCAAACCCAGGACGTTGCTGTTGTGTGGTACGACCTCAGACCACTGAGCCACCAGGACGATGTAAGGCTATGACCAATGTTTGTTCATGCCAGTTAGAATAAAGTTCAAATGATTTTTGACACAAAACTGAAGATAAAACGTGAAAATCAGTCGACTGGTTTCAGTTCAGCGTGACTGATAGGAACCTGAGAGAGAACTAACATCTACTCCTTGACATGAACATAGAGCATGTTACCATCAGACCTATCACATCCTCTAACTCTAAATGAAAATATTTCTGTTTTTGAGGATGATCTGTGTTTTTGAAATATGGACTGATCAAGCAACATTTCTCCAAAAGACCTTTAACACCTACAGATGATACGTGTCTAATTAAGACCTTTCAATTCACACAACTCAATTTAAGACGTTTGAAGATGAGTTCAGGGCCCGTTGGACGCCGTGTATCCATCCACTCCTCCCTGCATCCATCGACCCCTCTACACATTCATCCATCCCTCCACCTCCATCCATCCACCCGCTGGCTGACCGGCAGTAAGCCGAGCCTGACTGGAAACCTCCAAAGTGCTTCCTCCTCCCGTCAGCTAATGCAGAGTGACAGCGGAGACGTTCAAATCTCATTTTCCCTCTCGGAGAAGAGACGGGAAGCAGACGTGGGGTAAAGGAGAACGTAATCGTTTCTCGTGCTCGTCGTATCTCGTCTGTCTGGGCCGGGTCGGTCCGGCCGGAGCCACGCCGCCTACAAGTCACTCACCGAGTCGCGGACGCGCTCTTCATCAGCCACCTTCATCAGCTACACGGTAACATGGTGGAATGACCGGTCCGTTCATACCACACACAAC